>VZRR01006484.1:1053346-1288278 GCA_013398015.1 Oreocharis arfaki | reverse complement strand
GGGTAACAAGCCGGGACGCGGTGACGGGACGGTTCCCGCAGGTGAGGAGCCGGGGCGCGGTGCCGGGACGGTGCCCGCAGACGAGGAGCCGGGGCGCGGTGCCGGGACGGTTCCCGGGGGCGCGGAGCCGCGGAGCCGCGGTGCCGGTGCCGGGAGGGTGCCCGCGGCTGCTCCTCCCTCACGCGGTCTCCTCGCCCCGCGAAGCGCCAGGGGAGCCGAGGCTGCGGCCGCGCCGCGGTCCCGCACCGCACGGGGGNGGGTCTGCCCGTGACGGCACTACCGCCCCTCCGCCGCTCCGAGCCCTTCCCACGCCCCCCGCCTCCGCACCCCGGCAGGCGCTGGGCTGCGCCCCGCCCCGTCAGCTGACTGCCGGGGGCGCGCCCGCGCTGGGTCACGCCGCGCTCGCCGCCCCCTCCCCTGCGCTCCGCTCCCCTCCCAGCCGGCGGCCGCGGCTGAGGGGCCGCCTACGCCATGGTGCTGGAATCAGTGGTGGCGGATCTGCTGAACCGCTTCCTGGGCGACTATGTGGAGAACCTGAACAAGTCTCAGCTCAAGCTGGGCATATGGGGGGGTAAGGAACCCCTTCCCTCTATCGCCCCGCGTCCGCGGGGCCGCCGGAGTCACCGGGGACAGAGAGCGGGTCTCGCTGGCTGCGGTTCCCCTGTGAGGGGTTCGCGGGCCGTGGGACCACCGACCCCTCTGAAGGGCGGGCGGTGGGTTTGCGGCCCCCTGTGAGCAGCGGGCGAGTTCCGGGGCCGCGGCCCTTCGTGACGGACGGTCGGTGTGTGGCCCTCCGTGAGGGCCGGTCGGTCAGTGTGGCCGCGACGTCCCCGTTCCCTTGGAGGACCGTCGGTCGTTGTGTGCCCGTGGTCTCTGGCACCCTTTCCCTTGCGTCGGTCTGTGGGCCGGGGGCATGGGCGCACGGCGCTGGCCTCGGAGCGCTCCGAGGGAGGAAACCGCCGACATCATAAACTCCCTGTTTTTTCCACCTATTCGTTCCCTCGGGTGCTGGGTGGAAGCACGAGGGTGCTGTTGGGTCTGTGGGCGGGCTCATGGCGCAGTGCCCCGGGCGGCGGGAGCGCTGGGTGCCGATGCAGCTGATGGGGTGCTTGGGGAGCCGTGTCTTGTAGTTATCGGTGTAAATAATGTGTGTTAAACAGCCGGGATAGTGCAGTAGCGTGGAGTAGCTATTCTCGGTGAATGTATCAAAACATTTTCGTTCGCTACCCTGTAGTCATGCAAAAAACCCAGCTGAAGTACTGCCTTGGGAAGCTGGCTGGTTTAGGTGCCTTCCATAGATAGGTCATCACCTTATTTTTACTCTTGTCATCTTTGTACGTATTTTAACATTTATGCAATATTAATACCTATACTTCAAATGGAATATAGCTCTAAAGAATCTGGCATTAAAGCACTAAGAGATATATTGTATGGGCTTTCCTCGGGTATAATTCTGTTTCACTTAGAAATCCTATTATGTTGTCTGCATCAGGAAAAGTTAATGTGTTTGTGAAAATAGGCACGTGTTTTTGTGGCTCTGTGATTCATGGTTTTTCTATTATGTGAAATCATGGAAAACAAGATACCGTTTTCCAAGGCTACTCTACGTTGATAGAACTGCAGTTGTCATTCACAACTAAGTGAATAAGAAAGACTTCCTATTATTGTGGGTGTATTTAATAGAGTAGAAACATGTGGACATATAAGTTGGTGATGGTTTTGTCATCTCTTCCAACTGAAATTTTCTTTATAACCTGTGTTTAGTGTCTCTTACACATTACACATTTATTATGCTATTCTGTAACTGGAATAAGGTTTTCAGGTTTTATTCAGAAGTACTTGCGAGGGTTGTGGTTGTGTTCCTTTTTCTAACATAAGTAATACTTGAAGTAATTTTTTCTGTATTTCTTTCGTTCTTCTAAACAGGTAATGTGGCACTTGACAATTTACAGATAAAAGAGAATGCATTAGTGAGTATCCTAATACCTTCAAAATTGTTTTTGTGGGTCTAAAGACTGAGAGTTAGGATAAAATATTGCTCACTGAAGTCTCACAAAAAGATACATTGTGTTCTTTTTTACTGGTTATTGGAAGTAAGTTCTTGCTTAACTGCTTCTAATTCTGCTCATTTTACTGGGACAGAGAAAGAAAAGAAGCTGTGGTTGAAAAACAAGAAGTAGCTTGCATTAAGTTCCCGTACTCTTGTCTGGAAAAACAAATTACTTGGCTGATTTTCATGTTCTTTAATTTGGCTAATGAACATCTGTACTACTGAGAGACTCTTGCTCTAATATTCAGTGTGTTTCAAACTTCACTAAAGAGAACTGTTACTCTTCTGTGCACTGAAAACACATTGGATCTTTGTATGACCTGATCACTGGCTTCTCTTCATTATTCTGAAGTTTCATATTTTACTTGTGCATTTCATCCATTCCTGATATATCAGCTTTGTTGCACTTAAAATCTATTGCTACAGATATCTTCACATCTGGTAGATAAAAAAGGAAGGAAGTGTTACTTTGTACATGCCTTTCCTTCTTATGGGGATTGCTTCAGATTCCAGCAGTTCTGACGTAGAAAAATGCAGAGTCTTCTATGTGGCTGACCAGAGCTGAGGGTGAGCCGAGACCAAGTCGAGAACATTATAACAAGGGATGGTTCTGACAGCCTTACAATTTCAATGTGTTAGATCTCCATGCAAAAGTAATTAAAGGAAGGTCAGTATTGAACACCGCTTTTAGAGAAGTAGCCTACACTTTCTTGAAAAGGCAGGGATCAAAGGAATATGATACAGTCCAAATCTTCTCTTTTTTCCCCTAGTTTGCCTGTCTGCTGCTGTCTGGATTGTTTTTGTTTTCCTTCTAAGGTTTTCCAGTAGAAAAGAAGTAGCTTTTTAATTTCTGTATGTAAATACAGTACTTTGCAAATGTAATTTAAATTTGTTTATGTAATTTCTACTACTTCTTCTGTTTAATACTTTTTTTTTGTCATTTACAGAGTGAACTGGATGTACCTTTTAGAATAAAAGTTGGTCAGATAGGTAAGTTTTAGTTCCAGTTATGAGTATTGCAATGGAAATTTTAATATAGGCTGTAAGGTCAATCTTGCCCCTGAATTTCTTTTATCAAGCTTTCTTAAGTATAATTATACTCACTGTTGGAACCAGCATAGAAATTCAGTGTGACTGCCATCGATGTTATCTGGCAAACTCTGTTTGTACAACTACAGGTTGGTATGAAAAACATGTCTGGGGTTCCTCCCGGAGACATGAATGATCAAGGGAGCTGTTTAGTATAGAAGGAATCTGTGTTGTTCTTTAAAGGACTGATTAGGACTACGAAGAATTTGAGTTAAATTGCTGAAACTGACAAATGTGCTGAAGGCTTAGGAACTCATAGTTTTGTTTGGTTTTTTTTTTTAAATTCCTTTCTCGGGTGGTCAGCCTTGCTTTTTCACACGAAACATTTGTAGGAGATATTTGTGTGTTGTATTTTTTCTTGTACTTCCAGGGAAAATCATATTCATCCCAGTGCATTGAACTTCAGTCATGATCTCAGGTTTTAATTTGAAGTATTCTGACTCAGACTGCAACTTTTTGCTTAAAACTCTGGCTTATGTTTCCTCTGCATGTATTTTATCACTTCAAGGTCTTTAAAAAATGTTCATCCTGTATGGTTTCTCCTAACCTTCTAGGGTGTTTAGGACATCAAGATATGGGGTTAGTGCTGTTTAATGCCTGAGGTGTTCTTTGGACTAAGCCCAGTGGAGATTTTTGTTTTGATGCAACTGTATCTGCTTTGTTTAGATAAACTTACTCTGAAGATTCCTTGGAAGAATCTCTATGGGGAGGCAGTTGTTGCAACTCTAGAAGGCTTGTATCTTCTGATCGTTCCTGGAGCAAGTATGTAAACTTTTCAGCTAAGGGTACCATGTAAATGAATCTATAGTAGCAAGTAGTTCATGTAAGCCACCATTTTTACATTCTGCTCCCTCAGAGAAGTTTCTAGACAAATGCTGGTAAGTTAGTAGAAGAAGGGTGGGAGAAAACAGCACGTGTTGCTTTTATGGAGGTCTTTTGTTGTATCCATTCCAAGTTCAATTCAACAGCCAAGTTTCCTCTAAAACATGCTTGTCCTGAATCCAGTTTTCTTGCATGGTTTAGCTGTTTGCCTGCTTCTAACAATTGAAGTAATGCAATGCATTAGTACTGTTTGTAGGGAGAAGGAAGAGGATCAAAGAAATTTATTAGTTTTCTCTGAAATCAGAACCTCTGGTATGATGAGAAACCTTGCAAGTTCTTAGAGCATGAAATATATGTATAGAAGAACTTAAAAACCTGGGTTATGTTGCACGGATCACACTTAGGGGTCTGAATTTCCACAGAAAAATTCTCCTATGAATTAATGCATAACTGTGTAAAAACAGCAGCTTTGGAGGCTGGCTGCAGTATTCAGCAATGGAAAAAGAATAGCCTTTCTCTCAAACAAGGTGTTTTGCAATGTTGTGTTGCATATGGTGTACATTGCTTGATAATGCATTTATGTATTGAGATTTAGGATTATGGCTGTCTCAACTTGACTTACAGGTGTTAAATATGATGCAGAGAAGGAAGAAAAATACTTGCAGGATAATAAACAAAAGGAACTGGCAAGAATTGAGGAAGCCTTGCAGAAAGCGGCAGAAAAAGGTACTGAGTTAATAATGCAAATCTCCGTTGGAATTTGCTGACTTAGGCTGTGCTATGAAAGAAAAGTCCTGATTTCTAATTGACTTAATAAATTTTGTTTTTTTCAAGTGTCCAGCTAATCTTACTACAGTGCTTTGAAAAGTCTTTTTGCTCTAAAACTTGAAAGAATTGTTATTTGTTTGTTTACCATTCATTTATCCAGTCAGCCTCCATGGGAAATGGGAATTTATTCATCTGGTATGTCTTTTTAATTATTTTTTTCCTTGGTGCTGTAGAGGAACAGGACCATATAGAGCAATAGAAGGTGCATTGTGTGAGGGTGATGTTATCTTGCTTTGGCACCTTGATAATAGATGTTTAACTGTCTGTTTTAGAGGTGCATGTGGTAGGTTTTCTTTGCTGAAATGAATCTTTAAGGGGAATGGTAAGGCTTGTAAACTTTTACTGCAATGATAATGCTTTTGTTTCAGTTTCTGCTGTGCTTTTGTGATATACTGAGTTTGGACTGGTTTGAAAAATGAGACTCTTGTGAGCAGGGAATAATTCACAACACAACAAAACGATTGAGCACGAACATAGGAAACTTAAACTTTTGCTCTAGGTCATAAAAACTATTAAGTTCTCAACTACAGGTTAAAATTGATCATTTAAGTCCAGTTAACTTGTTTTGTGGTGGTGATTTTTTTTTTGCTGTTGTTTGCTTGTATTGTCGTAACCAATATCTTTAATAAAATTATGGTATCGGTTAGGCTTGTTTGGACAGAAACCAAGCTCAGAACCAATGACAGGTAGCTAAATGTGTTGGAGAAAAAAGTTGTCACTGAAGTTTTTGTCTGAATTGAGACCTGTTTGTTGGCTTGTGTAATGGTTCTTAAGATACATTTCTAGGATACTTGTGATGCTGCGACTCATGAAAAAGTCACTGAGAAAGAGATGATGTTTTCAACACTTGGAAAAAGCATAGTTTGGTTGTAATCTCTTTGCTTCTTTAATTCTCCAGTTACAGGAAAGTCTAATGCCTTTTTCTTGCTTTGCTAGTTTGAAAGGTACATGTGCAGTTTCCTTCAAACAGCAGTCTGACAACCTGGCTGCAATGAAGAAAGGAGCTTTGCTTTATTTCTCCCCTTTAATGTGCCAGAAACTGTATGAGGGCTAAGACCACTTCAGTGAATGAATTTTGCAGCCTTTACTTCATACTGGGGTGAAGGAAATTTGGTTGAGGTTTAACCTCAGTTATGCAGCACTTGGATCCTGTACAGCAGCAGTGTTTCAACCAATGCTCTTTGCAGTAGCAATAGGATGAAGGGATAGTGTAATAAGATGGATTTAACCTTATGGGTACTGCTTGAGAAATCCCAATTCTGGAACTTCATGTATTTAGGAGTGAGTCTGTGCACCTGTGGCAGTTTTCTTTTTCAAAAAAAACTTACTATATCCAGCATTTGTAACGCTTCTGAAAAAAAATCATAGAAAAATGATGCCTTAGTAGCTCAACTGATTATATAAAGAACAAGAATTAGATTTAGTCATGTTTTGCAGTTTTAAACCGTAAGCCTTGAGCAGGAAAAGCCAGAGGAACATATAAATTGGATTATTTTCAACTCTAACTTGAGATGTTCTATTATCCTATGATCATTTTTCTGTGGTAGCCATTTGTGTTTGTGGTGCTGTACTAGAATATTGTACTCAAGAGGACTTGTGTAAATCCTGCATGAGCTGATCCTTTGCTTTTACTAGGTACAGAAATCTTGGAGCCCATGTTGCCCTACTGAACCATGAAATTCTAAGAAAATCAGCTCTCTCTGTAGGCTTTCAAGAGCACACAACAGCTGCTGAAAATCTAGGAAATATATTGAGTAGAAAGTTGTCAGGGTTTATGAATTCTCAGATGTATTTTCTTTTCTGATTAATGCTTGACTTATATTAAGGTGTTTAGAATCTTGATTCAGTCCTTGGATTTAAGAGTATAAATAGTCTTGCAGATAGTTTGTTTCCATGTGCTATTCAAATATTGAGCAAAATGTGGAAACTGCTGACACGAGCTGATGAAACCATTTTCTTTTTTCTAAGCTGTTACAATCTGTGTCTATCAAACCTCATATATGGAGACCAGAGGCTGCAGGGCTTTTGCTGGTTACAAGAAAAAATGAAAATTGCGTGATTTTTCTGTGTGGTTAATCACTGAAACCAGATATTCTGAAGTGACTTGGTCTGTCACATACTGTAATGGAAATATTACTGTGTCACAAATTTGGTGAACTCAATATTAAATCATGAGTTGATTTCCTTCTTTTAAACCAAATGCATTTTTTTTGGTTATTTGCTGCCATGTGGACCAAGGCACCCATTCACAAGATTCCTTGTATGGGTTGGAGAGTCTGGTTTACAAGGACACCAAGCCTGGTGGGTATGCATGGTTAGTTATATTTTGCACATGCATGATGAGCAGGCAGTTTAGGTTTTTAGAAGTCCCCCGCTCCAAAGCAGCCAAATGTACAAGTGAGAAAACAATACTTGTTTGGTAAACATCCACGTATTGGTGGTTCTAGAAATGAGATTTTAATGAATGTGGATTCAAGTGGAATCTTGAAATGACTTAGTCCTCTTTTAATTGAGTGGCTGTTTCAGAAGATTGAGAGACCACTTAGATTTCCATCAGTCATGTTGAGCTCAAGAATGTTATAAAGTGCTGACAAAATTCTACTATAATTTTACAACACCATCTTTAGCTATTTGGAGAGTAGAGAGTAATTACCCTTACTTAACGTGTCTGGGCTTAAGATAATGGAAGTTCAGGCTGTCTTGAAACCACGCACAGACAAAATGAGCTATAGCAGATTGAAGGCATTAGCATGCTTCCCCCTGCTTCTCTTTGTTTGCATTGCTCTCAAGTTAGGCAAGGAAAGAGCTTCCCTTGAAATTCAGAGGAACTGTCGTGGTGTTGTGCATGCTTTATTTTTAACTTCTGAAACCCTATTTTCAGAAATTTACACTTGGCCAAAGTTTCTCGTTTGAGCTGTTATCTGAGCACAGGTTTAAAGTGGGCTTGAAAACATACATTTAGTTTCTCCATAGTAGTGGATGTGGGTAAAGAAGAGGAGTATCCTGCTGCCTTAGTTTTGTCGTGCAAGGGAGTAAAAGCCTGAGACCTACAAATTCAAAAGGAAGTGAAGGAAGGTATCCTTTAAAAGTAACCTTGGTAAAGGATTACTTGTACTTTTAAAAGGAACTACACAAAATAAAATGTTTCTATTTGTATAACTTTTCCTTTTTATTATTTATATAGTGACCACCCTATCACCTTACCTGCAAGACAGGTTAAGATCTTGGCAGGCAATTTCCCTCCTTTGTTTGAACTGGCCTGCAAATGATACCAAGTTGTTCCCCATTTAGGTTAGGTACACTGTTTATTAGGTACACTGTTAGTTATATTTGTTTCCTTCTTGCTTTAGTGGGATACACCCTACTCATGCTACAACCCCATAAAGATAAGCACAGGCAGCACTATTGCTGAGTTATTTTTGCTTAGGTGGCCAGAAAGGGGAAAGAAACTGTGCAACTCACCAAACTTGTTTTCTTCAGAATTGTGGAAAAGTGCGAGCGTCATTTAATTAATGAAATGGTTGTGATTGTGTGGGTTGTAATATGTGTGTACATAATGGAATTTAATTTCATGTAAAGCTTTTAGAATCATCATTTTTGTATGTCTTTTTTGTGGTTACTGGATTTGTTCTTTCAGATTGCTTTCATACCATACTGTTGATTATCATGAGAATCCTATTGAAAAGTGCTCGTTGGGTTTCCACATACCTCTATATCTTAGCTTGAAAGTTATGTCCTTGTATAGTAGAAGCCTCTTCTGGATTTGTATCTTATGCTCTGAGGAGTAGCTTGTAGTTTCCTTAATACAGGTGAAATTCTTGAAAAGCTTTTAGTGAGACCTTCTAAGTCATTATGCTTTAAGACAAGCTAAAGCTTCTTCCATATTTTCTTATGCTTTCTTACATTTCTGCTTTACTAATTTGAATTTTATCCTTTTTCCAAAAAAATTGCTTGCACTGCAAAAGGACGTAAGCGTAAAAAGTATAAAAAGCATTTTAAGAGACCCTTTAGAGGTCGTGATCACTCAAAAGGTGGGTAACAGTTATGCCTTTTAACTTTTAGATTTCTTTTTGCTTACTGTTTGGGTTAGTTTTTCAAAGGTTTGGCTATCCATCCAATGAGACGTTTTTCCTCCTGTTTGAAAGAGAGGATAAAAACTGGAGAGAGCCCTTTTTGCTGTTTATCTGTTCTCTGGGTCGAGTGAGACTGGAGAGAGTCCTTGCTTCTCTTTGCTTGGATAGTTGTGCCTGTTCCTTCAAGATGAGCTGTCTGTAGCATTTACAGCAGAACTGTACACATTTGGTGGGCTGATTGGTGGCACTTCACTGTGACTGTTGGAAAAACTGCAGGTGCAAGTTACATTTGTTTGTCTGATTTTTGTCAGATTCCAGTAACAGGTAAAGAAAACCTGATACTGATGCTATAGCAGCAAACAGTCTTTCTCATCGCCTTTTAGCTCTCTGTTCTAAATAGCTCATATAGTGCTATGACATATTTGAACAGGAACAAAATCAGTGTTGTTCCCCAGGAGGATAATCACTGTCTATACCTGCAGGTTTTTAGCATTAGCATGTGGCTAAGAATGGGATGCCGTTTTCCCTGTTGTGTATTTGGTCTTGGAGGAAGCTGCAGCTGTACACAGACTTGCAGTTGGAGGGAAAAGCTTGTGGGGACCCAAGATAAGCTTTGCAAGATATCAAACTGAAATTGCTGCTGGTAGCTGCAGCTGGCTGCAAAAATGCTAATGGATTCCTTGCACTTAAAGGTCACAAAGCTTTGATAAGGAGTTCTATGGGGTTTGTTTGTTTGTTTGTTTTTAGTCAGTTAAAAGGAGGAAATATGTGTACTATGTGAAAGTGATATAATGTTTCAGTTTCTTCTGAGTTCCTAATTTTTTCAATTGAAATCAAATGCTCCCTTGACTAAAACTGTGTTATATCATGTTCAATAGTGAAGTATTTTCATTTTTAAGCATATTTCCTGAACCTCTCAAAGCTTTAAAATAAATTTCTCATTCTTTTAGCAAGATGTATGAAGTTAGCTACCTGTGTTGTTCAGCATGCATTGCATATGTGAAAAGTTAATTAAAGTAAGCAGAGTCAAACCCTGTAGTCCTTATTTTTCTCTGCTTGGATAGCCATGACTATTTCTTCAGCTTGAGCCATCTGTAGCATTTCCAGCTTAGTAGGCTGATCAATGGCATTTGCTAGAATAGCCACTTTGTGAGGAGGGTGCTGAAGACAACAGTGTAGCCTGGAAAGGCAGCTAGAGGACAAGAAGCTTATCCAGCCATGCTTTAGGTAAAATGCTGAAACACAGCCTGAGATGATAGAGTCATATCGCTATAATGAAACAATGAGGGTTTGTAAGTATTATTCCTTGCCTTGGCATGTGTTATTCAAGGGTATTTTGTGCTCAATTACACTGTCTTACTTATTTGCTTCTTGAAACCCCTCACCGAGGGACTTGTAAGAGAGAACCTTTTACCTTGGAAGAAGTAGGGAGGAGTATGTTAATCCAGAGCTTGCTGTGAGCTGAACTGTTTTGACTGAAACTTAGACATTTATTTTCTTGTAGTTCAGTTGTGCACAGGCAGCTAATATCACATCTTCAGAATATGGATGAGCAGAAAAGGAAAAAATGCAAATACGTAATCTAAATAAGTGAAAACTGAAATGTTAAGTTAGAGGAAATATTATATTTACATTGCTGTAGTTGTCGGTGTAATTAAATTCAAAATGCCATTGTTACACTGAATACTGACTTTTAAAAAATTCTTGTTCTAGACAAACCAAAGGAGGAGAAGAAGGATACTTTCTTAGAAAAGCTTGCAACTCAAGTTATAAAAAATGTGCAAGTCAAAATCACAGGCATTCATGTTAAATACGAAGATGATGTAAGTAACTGGAACATATTGTCTTCATTTTAAATTGGACTTCAATGCAGTTGTGATTGTCTAGTCCATAGAGAAACTGTATTTGCCACCTTGAAAAAGTTGCTGTGGTTTCTTCTGCACCTCTTCAAATAAGTTGCCCCAGATATGACTGAATGCCAGAAATATGGATATGTGAAATAGATATTCTCTTTCCCCATGTCCAGTGCTGCCTTGCTCACTGAGTGTGGGCAGTGTCTGTTCTCACATACTGATGTGTGCAATGGATGTGCAGCATTTTTCAGTATCCTGGGGAGAGTCCGGAATGGCAGAAGCTGGCGGGTTCACTGCTGGGTCTGAAGGCAAATTGTTGAAAACACTTAATTGATAAACAAGAATGTTTGTTTAGATGAACCAAACTGGGATTTCTAGTTTTACCTTCCCTTAGGAAAATTATTCAGCAGTTTGTTATGAGATAATTGGATTTAAAAGAAAAGCATTGGATAATAGGGTATTTCTCAAAGCTTTCTTTGGGACTGTTTTCAGAGACACTAAAGTTGAAGAGGTCAGAGAACTGCATATGATAAAGTGATATAGCTGACTGAGATGTGGTGCTCTAATTTTGTTTTTCCTGTATGATGATGTTAGAATCCAAAAGGAAATTTTCAGTTTGAATCGAAGTCTTCAGTCTTTACACTACAGCCGTATTAGTTTTGGCCGATCTTAGTGGGCTCCAGTAATGTCTCACTTAGAATAACTAAGCAAAGGAAGTTGCTCAGAACAGTTATTATTTCAGTCAACTTTAAATGATACATCTGTCTGTAGCCAGAGAGATAAATACCTGTTATTTTCCTATTTTTGTAGATCACAGACCCGCAGTGCCCGATTTCCTTGGGAATGACGTTGGGCGAGCTTAGCTTACTGGTAATGTGTGTGTGAATGCATGTTCTTGTGTGTTCAGCTTGCTTGTCTTTGCGTTAGCAGAAAGGAAAAGGAACACAGTAAGAAGATACAGTGACAGTGTGCATAGAGCTGGAAGTGAAGACAATCTTTTATTCATTCAAATAGTACTAGCAGTTTGAGCAAGCAGAAGGGAAGAGGATTGAGGACCATCACACTTTCTGAGACTTAGTGGTTTGTTCTAATGAACTGTTCTAGTGATCTGAATGACCTTTGAAACTAGGCAGATTCTGTCCAGGCATAATAAATGTGGGCAAACATTGCTTCATGGTGATAAAGAATTTGGTATTTTGCCAGGCTTTTTGAGAAGTGAGGAGAGAAAATTTCAGCTGACCTCTCTTTGCCTTAGCTGTTAAGCATTTTATGGGTAGAATGAGGAGTTGAATATCAAAGTATGAAAGTAAACTGATAGATTTTTGTGTGCTATCTTGATGTGTATGTATGCAGAGAAACTGGGTCCATTTGTTGCTTGGAAGCATAGCATAAGCCCTCAAATGTGTTAGCTAAGATGCACAAAATTACTTTTATCACTTTGAACTTTTAGACAACAAACGAGAACTGGACACCTACCGTTCTGAATGAAGCTGCAAAAATAATATACAAGGTAATGTGTTGTGGGTTTTTTCCTACACAAGTGAAGAAATCAACTGATCTTGGAGAGTAGTAACCTGGGGCTCTAAATATTAAAGTTGGAAAAACAGTTTGCTTTCTGAATTCTCCTGTTTTTCTTTATTTTTGGTGTATGTTTAAACACAAGTAGAGCACAAAAAACTTTTTATGTAAGGCATAAACTTAAATAAACTCCATGGTTCAAGTAATTTCTCTTAAATGAGAATGCTGATCCCCTCATTCAATGCATTATACAACAAGCCTGCATGGAAACTCTGGTTTCAAAGAGGTTGTCAAATTGCCATTTCCTAATCTAATTTGTATTCCTAATGTAATTGTGATTCTGGGAGCTAAGCAGTCTCTCTGTTCTCCCTGCCCACCTCCTGAACCACCCCTTGAGCCTGTGCAGAAAGGAGTACACAGAGATCTAAGGAATTATGGGAACAATATAAGAAGGGTTTAGTAGTCCTGGCTTCTTTATTAGCCCAAGTACCAGTTTTGTGCACCCTTGCCCCTGTAATCCAGGATCATGTGTAACAGATGTGCATGAACTTGTGCTTTAAGAACTTGCAATTCAATTATCATTTCAAAATAGTATTGTTAGATTAAATACATCTCAATGCTAATGGTGGATTTGCTGTTTAGCTTGCTTTCATATGTTTTCTGTTTTATGAATGGAAAGCTAAGTTCATAGAATGGGTTGAATACAGAGTATGCAGTTTGTTGCATGTTTTCTTTCCTGTGCAGCTTTTGTGCCTGGACAGCCTCAGTGCTTATTGGAACATACACAGTGAAATGTATTATCATGGCTCCCGTGAACAAATACTGGTAATGTAGAAGAAAATGCATTAAACAGTGCTATATCCTCTAGCTCTTGCAGTACTCAAAACTACACCACACTGATTTCTGCCCCACTCCTCACACTTATGGTCACCTGTATTCAGGGTCATATGTTAATCCATTGCACTAATGTTATTATTTTGTGGACCTCATTTTTTATCAACCCCTGTAGGGTTTATATTTTTGACACATGGTGTTTATAAAGGTGTACTGTGTGTCCTTGTACAAAACTACTTGTTTACCTTTTTCTTTCGTGCTCATCTTTTACGGATGTCTTTATTTTTGTTTTATTTTGCCCTTAACACAATATGCACTTAACCCAGTGAGCTTGGTTCTAACATTGAAGATTGACTCAGAATTGTGAAATGCTAAAAACCATCCAGTTGTTTAAGACCAGCCAAGTTACTTTGGCATTGCCTGTCTGTGGATGTTTTCCTCTTTTTTCTCTGAATCTCAGTCTGAAGTAAAACCACAAATTGATAAACAGCGTGAATTGACAGCTACAGAAGTCTGCAAAATACACATGAACTTAAAGGTCTTCTCAAAGCTTTGGGAACTCTAATCAAGTAATGTTCTTCAGGAACTGCTAAACAGTATCATATCCCTTTGCAGGATCAGCTGAAAAGAGGAATTCCCTGTAGTGGTAACCAGCCTGAAGACTACCAGTACAGTAAGTAGGCTAGGAATGAATGAATCTAAACTGTTCTGAGCATGTTGGTGTACAACAGCCTGGCCTGATCCTGCAGGCATGCCCATACTATCTTCATTTTATAAAATAACCTTAATGTAATAGAGCACATTAGGGCTTGTTTGCTTTTTGACTATTACTGGGCTATCTTAATTGTTGTTGGTAAGAGTTGCATCCTGGTTTTGTGGGGCTTGAGCACCCATGTTATCAGTGCAAAGTGGTTGATCTATTACTTGCTATGCTTTAATTATAGGTAAAAAATCCATCTCGATTTTTTTTTTTATCCTAAAGTTTTCAGACCAGTGTCAGCCTCTGCAAGACTGTATATCAACCCATATGCAGAAGTAGAGCTGAAAACTCCTAAGATTGATTGTAATGTAGAAGTACAGAGAATTGTCATTGAATTCACAAAACCACAGGTAAGTTGGTTGATATTTATCACCCATTTCAGTTTGTGATGATCCATAGTGTTTTTTCACTGGAAAACATTCTTCTTGGGGGTTCTTGTGCTTATATGCCTGTAGAATTTCTGAACTGTTTAGCAGTACCTGTGGGAAAAGTGTAAGATCTTTTTCCTTCTGTGTAACAATCACTTCCTGGTGCTAAATCCTTGTGCTCGGACACTCTTATCTGTGGAACCTCTGGGGACCACCTGGTGTGTGTTCAGCCCTTCCAGTGGCATTCTTTTCACATAGAGAATGGAATCATGAGCAGCCCTTATGTTACTAAACTGTAACTCAGTGTTTTAAGTGCAGAGATGCCAAAGTAGGAGCAAGGATGGAAATTAATGGAGCGTGCTGGCTTTGACAGCAAAGGGAAATAATTTAGATGGCTCCCCAGCAGTGTTAGTGTTCTCATTTATTCAGAGATAAGTTGCAGTTAGTTGGCTAAAGAGATTTTTAGCTCTTACTGATGTCCAGGAGTAGGATGAGTTCAGAACTGTACCAGTAAGGTTCACTAATGTAAAGGCAGCTCTAAATGAGGGAAAGTGTGCATTGACAGATGGATATGGTTGGTTTGAGAAAGCCTGAGAAGCCTGCTGAGCAGGCTGATAAAACTACAAATTGTTCTTTGAGGGAAGCAGGGGTTTGTGTGGTGGTGTCCTTTGAGAACAATGGGTGTAGTTGGTCCACTTTTAGGTACTGATGAAAATGCATGGACTTAAATTCCTGTATAGTTTGAGGAATACTGAAAGCCATGGTATACATGCAGTTTGAGCACTGCCTGCAAAGAAAACCTGAACCTCTGCTAAGAAACTTGTTTTTGTGTGTTTAGTACCTCAGCATGATAGACCTGCTGGAGTCCATAGATTACATGGTTCGCAATGCACCGTACAGAAGATTTAGGCCAAATGTATCTCTCCATAAAAATGCCAGGGAATGGTAAGCTGTGTACATTCATTCATTCTTTGGGAGATGCTGGAGTCTTCTCCTGTCTCTTCATTCTCCTTTGTGGGTGAAAGTAGTTTTAAAGCTAGATCACATGCTGATATTATAACTTTCACAGAGCTTTGCTTAGCCCTTAGATTCAAGTGATGAAAGATCCAACTGTTGGAAATCTCACTTGCTAAGCTGAAGCCCCCAAAATTTGAACAAAATGCCAGTGCTCTCACTAGAAGTTAGTGGAAAACATTCCAAAGGCTAAAGAAAAGACTTAGCAAATGTATTACAAGGGAACCATGTATGTCAGCTGTAATTTTAAAGGTGCAAACTGATACGTGTTTCCTTGGCTTTTTTCAAAGTACTAACTGATACTGATTATCAAAGTGCTTAATGCTGTAACAAACCAAATTTGCAAACATGCAAAAGTTAATAATGAAGTTTTGTAGTTCTTCAGGCATTAAATGTAAGCCCTCAGTCCATTTTTCAAAAGTGATGTTGAAAACATTAAAATTTTTATAAGCTGAGTTACTCAAATCAGAAGTGGTGAGCAAAGTGTTTGCATATTAATAAACTACCTCTGCAACCTGTAAGCTGTAATGCACAAATGAAATGGGAAGTTATTCACAAGTGTGGAATTATTGTAGGTGGAAATATGCAGGTAACAGTGTTCTTGAAGTTCACATCAGAAGACATACTCGAATGTGGTCGTGGTGTAACATAAAACAGCACAGGCAGCTTCTGAAGAGTTACAAAAATGTGTACAAGAACAAGCTAACACAGAGTAAACTGTCAGAAGAAACACAGAGGCAAATTCAGGTATGAGTCTTTTCTCTTTGGAGGAATTATATTTTGGTCCCTCTATGAAATTATTCTGTCGATATGCTTGAGAGTAATCCAGGTTGATGGTTTTACAAGAGCACAAGAGGCTTGTGGAAATGCCTTTTTAATCTGAACTTCTGTGTAACCTGTTGTGGAAAACAAAATACTAGTGAAGTGCCATTTAAAACAAACGGTCTTTGGCTGAGGATTAATGAGCATGGATGCATTTAATGAAGTGCATGAGTAATCTAGTTAACAAAAAAAACCCTAGACTGCCTAAGATCAGATTTTATCTTCCAGTGAGCTTTACAGCGGGGTATACCTGTGACAGAAATGAGCAGAACTAGAAATCAGTTGGAGTGTAAATATAAAGGAGCTGGTAAAAAATTTATAGTGGAGAGCCTTTCCTAAATGTGTTTTAGAGGCAAATAATTTTATCATACATTTTTATAGGACCTAGAAAGAAAACTTGACGTCTTCAATATAATCTTAGCAAGACAACAAGCACAAGTTGAGGTAAGGAGTCATTTTTGTTCAATAATGTTGTAGCACTTCAAAGAGGATGGTTTTATCATGATAGTATTTTTTTAAAAATTGTGCTGATGTGTATGATAGGATAGGTAGGTAGGAAGACAAGTTTCCTATCCTTACAGGATAAAAATAAATTGATTTCCAAAGTGGAAACCAGTTCCAAAAAAAGTTCAAAAGTTTTCAGTTGTACTGGATCAGTCCTCGGGTTTGGTACTACTAGGTTAAGGAATCTACTAGATTTAAGGAATGTAACTGCTTTTTGTCCTCTCTTAAATACTGTCTTTTTGTGTAGTTCCTACCTTTTTGTAGTCTAAATGCTGGTGAAATGTGCAAAAAAAACCTGTCCAAGGTAAAAGTAGGGTGTGTTTGTGTCTTTGCCTGTACAAACACACAGAGACATGTCCCTCACCCTGATCCTCTTTTTGTCTCTGTCTAGTGAGTCAAAGTGCTCTTAATTCTTTGTGGTGTGGTGTTGCTGTCCCTCAGTTTAATGCATGTCCAACATGTATACATACATGGATTATTTACAGAAAAATAGTAATACTATTAATTATGTATTTTGTCCAATTTGTTTTAATTTCTGGTTTGTAGACAATAAGATCAGGACAAAAATTACTGAAGAAGAAAAGCACTGAAGCAGAAAAGAAAAGTGGAGGATGGTTTGGTGGTTTCTGGGGTAAAAGAGAATCTAGGAAAAAAGAAGATGAAGAATCACCTGTACCCGAAAGTAGGTGTAGATTGTAATGCACTAATGTCTAGAGAGGTTTTAGGTCTTCTTCTACATGAAAAAGAAAGTGATGGTATTTTTGCTTCCTACTATGCAGGAGAGGGTATGGCATAAGCAGTGCAATGCAGTATTGATCGTTTTATTGCACTCCTTACTGAATATTGAGCTGGCAAATAAGGCATTCTCCTAAACAGCCACAAGCATTTCAGAACCTTGGTGAGGAGAAGAGTGGCACTTAGAGCTGTAGTGATAATTGGCAACAATTGGAATACTGTGTTTCTGGTGACTTGCTGTCTGGATCAGAGGTTTGATCTACTAAAATTCTTGAAATCTGTTTTTACCATGGGGAGCTATAGATACTCTTGTAATAAAAATTGTATTGATTTCTGTGTTAGGTATGTAGCACCATATATGGAGACTCCTGTGTGAATTATTTTACAATCTGGAATTTAGTGCAATATGAAGAATCAATGAAATGCATCAGCACAACTTAAGTAGTAGGAGACACATGTGAGGGAAAGTGGTAATTGTTATTTATTAAGGTACAAATTGTGTGGGTTTTTGGTTTTTAGCTATTGACGAACTAATGACACCAGAGGAGAAAGCTAAACTTTTTACTGCTATTGGATATAGTGACAGCTCTCATCACCTTTCATTACCAAAGCAGGTAAGCAACCTGTGGGATGGTTTAAAAAGAGAAACCACACAACAAATTAAGTGTAAAGATGCCTTCAGCTCTCTCATTACCCTGAAGAAAGATGAAGGCTTCAAATTCAGATAGGAGATATTGTTTGGTTCTTCTGAAGTTGCTGATTTATGCAGTCATGAAATGATACATACGTCAGGAAGTCAGAACCCTCTTGGCAAGGCCAAGACTTGACATTTAGCAGCAAGAACAAAGGCATAGGTGCCACATCTTCTAAAATGTAGTTATTTAATGGGATTATAATGATTTTGGTTGATCTAGGGACTTGTCTACTAAATGTAGTTTAGCTATGCTTGCTTCAGGGTTTAAAAAAAATTTCCTGAATTCTGAAAAAATTCTGAAGAGACAGACTGTATTTGCTCTGCATTTGTTGAATTACACTACTTTATGTTAAAGAAATGACTGTTAAACATTGGATAAAGCAGAGACTGTACTTTGCTTCTTGCAGAGATGTGTTTCTGATCTTAGGTGACTGGAAAAACTTGGACACATTTCAGTTTGTTAAAATGAAGAGTTCTGAAAAATTATTCTTATTGAGATGACTAATTTCAGTTTCCTCTGTTCTTCTCACTAGTACGTTGCCCATGTTGTGACACTGAAGCTGTTAAGTACTTCTCTTATAATCAAAGAAGACAAGAATGTGGCAGAAACCCTTAAAGTACAGATAATTGATCTGAGTACTAAGATATCACAGCGCCCAGGAGCACAAGCCATTAAGTAATTGGATTGGTATTTTCTTTTTGTGGAAACATCTCTGCCCCTCCTCACCCCACTCCCCACCTTCTTAACTTTTCTTGGGTAGTGCATTCTTGAGTAGTGCTTGTTGTATACTGACTTGTAAATTTGTGGCTGTCCTGTAACTGTACTCTATTGTAAATAATGTAATTTGGTGAATAACATAGAATGGAATGAAGAAGGGAATGCTGTCTGCTGGTTTTCATGAACAATGGTGAGCTCTTTCTTGAATACAAGTCTCAAAGTGCTGAATATGACCCTTGGGAAGTGATGGCTAAGCAGTGAAATGGTGTGGCCAGCACACTCCAGCCAAGCTAGTGCATATATTACTCACTGCCTACAGAAATGAAAAATTATATGTGTGTGCTGTGGGTGGGAGATCAGCCAGAGCATAAGAGACTGACACCCTCCTGTGTTTTAAGAGAGGGCACAGCAGAAATATTGAACAAACATTATTGGATTACATGGTCAGTGAATAAGATTTCCAGTGTCTGGAAAATGAATTTGTGCACTTTTTGCTTTCGTTTGCAATTCCTTCAGTTCTGGCTTCATGCATAAGATCACTAGCTCAGCCACTGACTCTTGAAATATTTTTGCTAAAAACCGTTCTGGGGAATTTTCAAGGTGCAGCTTGAATGCTGCACAGAAACAAAAAGAGCTTTGACATTATTTTACATAAATGTATGCCATATAATTTAGTTTGCAAGACTGAAGCAGTAGAACAGATACTCTAATTAGTGTTATGTTTCTGAAAAAAAATGTAATAAAGTTATCTCAATAGAGCCAGGCATGTGACACTGATTATGGCCAAATGTGTTGACTCCCAAAGTCAGGGATTTCGATGGTGGAGGCACAGGACCTGAAAATCAGTTTATTATGTAATAGGTACTTCTAAGGACGAGTGAAGTTGGAGTGGTTTGGTGGTGTTCAATGATTTCTTCAAAGGTGTTTTGACACTACTGACACTATTTTCCACTTAACACTATTGCCAGGGCAGTTCTCAGTACAGAATTCCCCTCTGCAGCAAAAGAAGTCTGTAACTACTTTTTAAATCCATACAAAATAGTAAACATTCCTAAACATTTTATTTATGTAACATAAATATTCTGTCTTTCTTTTCTCTTGCAACTGATTCTAACCCTAGCCCAATTAAGTATTTTTAACTATTCATCTTCTTTAGGGTTGAAGCAAAGCTTGAAAACTGGTATGTTACAGGCCTGAGACAAGAAAACATTGTACCATCTCTTGTGGCCTCCATAGGGGACAGCAAATCTTCTCTGCTTAAGATTGAGTTTGATGTTAACCCAGAGGGCAGTACAGCTGACCAGAGCCTTACTATTGAATCACAGCCTGTGGAAATAAAATATGATGCAGTGAGTAGTAACCAAAACTCTCAGCTATTTCTGAGTCCTCTTTCTCTGCTATTACTCTCCTTGCTCTGTCCAGATCTGGTTTTGAGGTTTTATTGAGTGATTTCTGTATATATTGCTAATTCTTATCTTTTTTTATTTTTTTATTTTTTTTTTAAGAGAACAATAAACGCAATGGTAGAATTCTTTCAGACAAGTAAGGGAATGGATCTTGAAAGATTAACGACTGCCACATTAATGAAACTGGAAGAAATCAAGGAAAGAACTGCTACAGGTAAGATAGTAATAAATATCAGTTAAGGTGAACCCTTAAAATGTTTCAATATGATTACCCAAAAACTTGGCTTATGTTTTGATTGATGGCCAAATAGTAGGATTCGGGTTTTTCCTTGAGTTGGTGCCCTCATTTCAGCTGGGATAGAGTTAATTTCTTCTCACTTGGTTACTTGGAGGTTTAATGGATGTTTTGCGGGAAGGAGCATTGAGTTCAGTGAGAGATCAGTAGAATGCTACAAAAGGAAGTCTTGACTCAAGAGGCTTTATCTTTCAGATAACATCTTTTTGTATGCTGACTGGCACAATTGTTTCACTTGTGAATAACATTTACATTTCGATGCCCTTTCCTTTTTGTTTAAGGATTAGTTCATATTATTGAAATGCGGAAAGTCCTTGACTTGAAGATTAATCTGAAACCTTCCTACCTTGTGGTTCCACAGACTGGTTTCTACCATGAAAATTCAGACTTGCTGATTTTGGACTTTGGTACATTTCAGGTATATAAATGATCTCTCTTATAAGCTCAAGGGAAGCAAATATTCTCTTTAACATAGCTGTCATCTGGAACCATCTTGCTTTCAGAAGGCAGAATGATCATCTGTGTCAATGTGTTTTTAATTTACCATATTTCTTACCAAATGGATTTGGATCAGCAGTTTGATCAGAGTTGTTACATTATCTTTGACATACTTGTACTAGTTCATCCTCCCCAGGAAACATGTTCATATTGTAATAGTGGCTGTAATACCTTATCATTTAGTATCTTCTATTTCTTCAGCAGAACACATGAACATTTGTTTCCTTTTATGTAAAATGATAGCCTTTTATTAATAGAAGAGAATATAATATTTCTCTTGAAGTTTGAAAATTAATTTCCTTTTTTCTATAAAATGAAAAGATTGCAGTCATTTAACTTGATTTAATGACTGATTAAATATTTATTTTAGTTGTATTCCATAAGTAAAATTATAGACTAGTGAAAAAAATTCTTTTTGCATAGCTTGAATTAAATGGATTGATAGAAGTAACAGCAACAAAAAAAATCTACTTATCAAGAATAAGTGAAGTGGGAAATGATTTAAGATATTTTTTCTGTGAGAGTCCAGATGCCACTTATTAACTCCTATGAATCATCTTTTCATCTTCACTAGAATGAATAGCACATGTTGGTTTTAAGGATTTAACTTTCTTTTGTTTGTTGTGTATTTAGCTGAACAGCATAAATCAAGGCAGTAGTGAAGCTTCTAGCTTTTCATCTTTAGAGGAGATTATGGACAAAGCTTATGACAAATTTGATGTGAAAATTAAAAATGTGCAACTTCTTTTTGGAAGAACAGGTAACGATACAACATTTGTTTATTGAAAAGATAGTCGAAGGCTACCTGCCTGTTATAAATAAATATGTTTTTTAAAGAAAAAAAAGGACAAACTAAAATCAGTAGTTAATGAAAAGATAGGTTATAATACACGTTTGGTGCCAAACCTTGAAAGAAGTGGTTAGTTTCTCTTCAAACAGCTGCTCACTTCTTGTTTAGACTTGTGCATCATTTTGGTTGTAGCGATGAATGTAAATTAATAGAACTATTTTGTTTTCCATCATATGCAGGAAAAGCACAGCTAAAATTTGCCTTAGTACTTCGCTTGAACTTAAATTTCTGTAATCTCCAGAATGATAGATTGCTGTTTTATCTTTTATCTGTCTATTTATCTGTTTATCCATCTGTTTTTCTAGGGGTCAGTGTAGATACATCTTTTAGTGTAGAATTTGGTTTAATGTTGCTAAGGCAGAAATGTTCACAGATGGGATTAAAAGCTCTTAAAATACTTCACGTAAGTTGTTTTAGGTTTCTTTAGTTGGTGGGTGGGTTTTTTTACCCTCCTAGTGATACCATTTTGGTTACTTTAATGATGCCTTAATTAAAGCAATCAGTGAATGATTTTTTTTTCATCTAAATTTACTGGATGTTTTCAGGTGAAGACTGGAAGAAGGCTCGTTTCCAACATCCATCAACTTTGCACATTTTGCAGCCTATGGATATTCATGTACAGTTGGCAAAATCAATGGTGGAAAAAGATTCCAGGATGGCAAAGTAATATATTAATGTTGAAAAGATTCATTTATAATTACTGTGTACTTAGAGAAAAGAAGTGTTTTCCCTAAAGATTCAGTTGCACTTTGTAATTTGAAGGTATTAACTAAGAAATAGAAATAGGTTACTGCTTTTGGCAGAATCTGTTTTGGGTAGTAGTTCCCTGAGCTCTTTGCTCATTACTAACTACTGCTTAAATTAAGTCCAAGCCTCATTTTAATGGAGAATCCCTGGCTTTACTGTGATGTGATCTTTATATAGAAGTATCCATATTGGTAAGATTTAAATGGAGAATTAGTACCTTTTAGGAGTTTAATCAGTTGTTTTTTTAAAAAAAGGTTCAAAGTGTCAGGAGGACTTCCTTTGGTGCATGTCAGACTCTCTGACCAGAAAATGAAGGCAGTCTTTGATCTGATTGATAGCATTCCACTGCCTCAGAAGTCATCTATGTCAATTCCAAGCACAAAGGTAAGCTGACAACTAAGAAAACTGAGGGGGGAAAAAAGGCATCACTAGACAAGGTCTTTGCTGACTTACCATCAGAGCATTCTGGGCTTCCTCAGACAAGGCTGGCGGAGCTGTTGCCGTTGTCCTGCTGGTTTCAATGTGAGTATGGGCAGAGCTGACCTTGCCAAAGTATGTGGGGGAGGCACTGTGGAACATTAATCATCAGAAGAAAATACGAACATACCAAGTTATATAAACTTCAAAATAGTGTGTTGGTTATTTTTCTCTTTTCCTTCCCTCCTAGGTACCAGCTATTCCCACAATTCCTGTTGTTGGTAAAGGGTTACTTCACACACCCCAGCTGTTAGCAGAAATAGTGTCAGGTAAGAAGCTGCAGGTGTGTCTTTGTAAAGGTAGAAGGCTCACTTAGGGAGTAGCCAGTATTTTCATGCTGTTATTGATGTTAAAACATGTAAGGACAACAGAGATGAGCGTGATAGGTCATGTCTACCCTCAAGTGCATAAGGAGATTTGATTAAGATGCTGATGTTACCTCAGAATAATAAACTTGCTTTTTCTAAAAAGCAAACCTGCTTTTTTTTTTTTTCTGTTAATTAATATTATGCATTAGCAACCTCTTCACATGAGTGCACTGTGAATACCGGCTGTATCAGGTTGTTCTGACTGTTTTGCATTTGCAAAGCTCTCTTTTTTCTGTAAAGGCAGGACTAGAATAACACATCACTGAAAAATTACTGTATTGACACTGTGGATTAGAGCATTTATTTCCTTGGCTGTTCTAGAGAAGAACTTCCTGTAGTGGAACTGGGACACTTGTTTCCTGGAGCCTCCCTTATTATTACTTGCTTATATGTTCTTGAATGTCTAATGATGCCTGTAGACTCTGGTGCTGTCCTTAACAGGGCTTTAATTTTGTTCACTTCCCATCCAGTGGATAAGAGAGCAGTGTAGATCTAAGGTATATTTTGTCAGGTTAGGTTTAAACTGATCACACAGTTAAAAATGCAACTGGAATGGGAAAGAGAAGGTGGGATGTTTAGCCCTGTTTCTGGAAAAATGTTATTGAGGAAGGCATTTCACTTCTGTAGACTCTGAAGAAGAATATTTCGATTTTGAGGAAAGCTCTGAACCAACTGACAGTTCAGTAATTAAAGGAGAAGAAATAAAAAAAGAGGAGCCTGCTCAGGAAGAACTGACAGAACTTCAGCTGAAGTTTGAAATTAAAGAAGTATGTCTGTAATTCTCTTTTCCTCTACCTAAAGAATATGTTTTTAAAAATCCAGTATTCATTTACCAGTGTTCTCCAGACTAGTGGATGCAAAAACATAATGACCAAACAAAAAAATACATGTATGCACATGCATATTTCTATGCATAAGAGTTATTTCTTATCTGTATGTGATGCATATAACTAAAACATAGTACATGCACACAGATAAATATGTATTAAAAAAAAAAAGTCCCTTATTGGAGTATTTTTAGTAGAAAAAAGTAGCACCAACTCATTAGGGGGTAGGGAGTGGGAATTTTTGCACTGGAAGAACAAAATAGACCCAGGCAGGTCTACTGCAAAGAGAAAATCCCCAAATATTTTTTTAATTTTTACCTTTCACCATGAAACAATCACTTTTCCTTTCTATTTTATACTCTTAAGTCTGCAATAAAAACAGTGCTTTCAACCAAGAAATGAGGGCATTGATTTTGCACTTTTTTTGTCGTTGGTTTAAATGGTGAGAATATTACATGTGAAAAGATGGCATAACTGTATTTCTTGCTTATCCAGGTTTTAGTAGAACTCACCAGGCAAAAGAAAATTGAGGAAACAGTGCTTGTATTTGATGTAATGCATCTTGGGACAGAAGCTACTGTCAAAACCTATAATTTAGCAGCTGTATCTTATTTGAAGAAAATAAGCTTGGATTACTATGGAATTGGAGGTAATAAGCAATGGCAGAGAAGTAGATGTGTGTGTGTGTGTGTGTGTAGCAGTAACTCTGAACTCTCCTGTGCCTTGTGCTCACTGAAATGCAAACGTTGTCTGAGTTTCCCAGGTAATGTGCAGCTGTCCACTGGCAGTGCTTGTGCCTGTGGTACAGCTGATAGGCTCTGGACTCTCACCATAGTGCTTATGGGAAAAATAAATGGCTTAGAGCTCAGTCTTTGGATAGGGAAGGGTTTTGCCATTTTGGGCTTAGCAAAGAGAAACCAGTGACTCATATTTGGTGGTGCAATGTATTTTAGCAAATGGTACTGAAAGTTAATCCCTACCTTCAAGGCACGAATTGTTTGGTTCTCTGAAAGAACAAGTGATCCTAATCCTTGTTTATCTCATGTGGTATTTTACAGGTAAAAAAGCACCCATTCATCTAATTAGTTCCTCAGACAAGCCTGGCTTAGACCTTCTGAAAGTGGAATATGTCAAGGTATACACAAAGCTTTTAAAAATTATTTTTAAAGCATTTCTACATATTCTTAATACATAGTCTATATATAGTCCTAAAGCTACTATTCAGAGCTAATTGGATTCTTTTGTATCTTCTGAAGAGGACAGTGACTGGTTTGAATTAATATTAACCTTCATGCAAATCATTGTTTTCAGGCTGACAGAACTGGGCCACAGTTTCAGACAGTTTTTGACAACACTGAACAGATGATTCAAGTGAGTGTTTGCAGATTTTATTGCTTACTTTCTTTTGGTTTGCTTGCCCAGAACAGAGGAATTAATAAGAGCTGTTTTGCTTTCCTGACCATCAGCTTTCCAGCAGGAGATTTCAGGTGTTAAAACGTCCTTGAAAATTTTTATCCCACTTAAGAGCAGAATGTTTGTATGTTGAGCTGTGCTGAAAAAGTGTCTGTCTAGCTCATGTGGATGAAATTCAAACTACTCTAAGAATGCACCTTCTCGTGCATCAGGGATCATGGCATTCAGGGGCCCAGTATGGGAGACTGTAGTGAAGTCACAGAGTCCTTCCCTTTCATGTCAAATAATCTGTATTGTGAGTGCCACGTACTCAGTGCTCTGTTGGCTGTCTTTCATAAGAAATCTAAATCCATGTCTGAGTGTGGTTTTTTTTTACTAATGGTGTATTTTCAAGTCAGATTTCAGTCTAAGGAAAAAGAGTGACTTGGGGCATTCTTGAAATAAAGTACAAAGGATTGTGTCTTCTGTGATAGGTACCTTCTCCTCTTTATACCTTTATGGCTTTATTTTGCCTGCCATATTTTAGTGTGAAGACTGAAATATTTCACTTGGTACTTTATAGTTTTAGAGTGCCTATAGATTTCATCTGGAAACTTTAGTTAATACAGTAATCTTTTTGCCAAAAAGAAGTTCCTGAAGCTGCAGCAGGAGATGACAGTTCTAGTAATCCAGTGCTGCTGAGTTAGCTCTCTTCACACTAGGGGGTGGTGCTAACGTTAAGAGAACTCAATTTTCTGTACATCATCTGGAGTTGCTGTTGCCTTGCAGCTCTTCAGTGGAACTTCTGTGCCTGGAAGAATTGCATCTGGGCTCTATTTCCAGTTTCAAGCCCATTCAAGTGAACAACTTTTATTAAACTGCAAAGCTAGCACTTATTCATCTTTGGGACTCCTTAGTGGATTTTTTGAGGAGTACCTATATTCTAAATATCTACATGTCAGCCACCTGCCATTTATCTGTTCTGGTAGTACTGTTATTGCAGGAGCATTTAAGCTCAAGGCTGTCTTTGACAAAATTAATTTTGCATCACTGTTTTTGTACTGAGGAGGTTAGAGGTTAGCAGTTACAGCTGTAGCAGCTGGGTTGTTGCTGGGTTTCCTTATTTTCTAAGCTTATCACCTTTCTGCTTTACAGGAAGCTTTTTCCTTTATGATCTGTTGCTGGTCACACATGCAGCTTTTCTCTTTGTAAGGAATGGTTCTGTTGCCCTGGGTGCTTTTGCACCTCAGTCCAGCTCTTACACTTTTAAGTTATTGTTTGGTCATATGGAGTCTCATGTTTTCAACAGGTAACTTTTTCATCACTGAACCTCCTGCTGCATACAGAGGCCCTTATGTCTGCTGTCAGTTTTCTAACAGCTATTAGTCCATCAGGCAGTGGCAGAAGTGGAGAGACACCATCCAAAGAAGAAAAGCAGGAAGATGACTCTAGATTGAAGAAAGGTACAGTTGTGGTTGTCCAAATGATGGTTCTAGAAGGATGTGTTGCATGCTGGCAAAGCAAATCCAGAGAAACACTATTAGCTTTGTAGAAATAAAGATGAAAGTGAAAATACAACTTGTAGGTACTTTGAAAATCCCACCTTCTCTTATTTCCAGTGTCTAGACCTTCCAAGGATAAAGATGTGTTTGACTTCAAGCTTTTTGCCAAGCTGGATGCCTTCTGTTTAAATATTTGTGATGAAAAGAAGAACATTGCAGAGATCAAGATACAAGGTATTAAATTCTTTATTAGTAGTAACTCTTCAGGTACATTAGTGTCAAAGCAACTGCTAATAATTGGACTAAAAATAAGGTGTAAACGTGCAGCATCTGTTAATATTTATTGGTTTATTTATTGTTGTCTGTGCAAAAATGGCTTGTAGTCTTGTTTTAAAGTCAGCCTTCAAGTCTGTCATAATGTTCTGGCCTCCAGCTGAATGTGCTATGTTATTACTCAGGTAACTAGGTTCATTCTTTGAAGGAGCTTGATTGTGGGTGGCTTTTCATGTTGTACTAAGTGTTGGATATTTTTATGGTATACCATAAAATTATTTAGGATAAATATTTAGGATAAAAAACCCTTAAAAATGTTTTATTAAGTTTTTAACCCTAGGGATTTGTTTGGGTTCCCTGTTTTGGTTTTGTTTTCTTGATTGGTTTTGCCCCTCAGAAGGGCTATCAATAATTCTTCAGGGGAGTTTCACTTCTGACTGACTATAACTGCCATCCTCATAGCTGCCAACATTCTCTTATGAATATTTAAGAATGTGTGATATGCAAGATTAGTACTGCAGTTCGTAAAGTCTTTTGCTTGTGCCCATCTCTAAATCGTATAATGTATTCACACAAGGTTATGTATGCAAAACTGTTGTATTCAAATAATTCAGTGTAGTAACATCTTTTCTGATAGACAATCTCAGTGCACTCACTCACTAGCTTGCTTATTAAAAAGTGGATTGTTGTTTGAATATTTTTCTATGAATAGTAGCTCAGTTATATACAGTATCTGTATTAGAAATGTTTCTGTTTTGTTTTGGATGAAGCTGTAGTACAGTCACATTCTTAAAGCTCAGTAACTTTTCCTCACTTCCTCTGCTGGTGTCCCCACCCTGAAACTAAATGTTACTTCTGCTATGCAAGACTCTTTTTCTATTTTTGTACTTTGCAGGTCTTGACTCATCTCTTTGCCTTCAGCCAAGTCACACTGTATTCTTTGCCCGACTTAAAGACATAGTTGTCACAGATGTTGATTCAAGGACCCTTCATAAAAAAGTACTCAACTACAAGATTTTAACTTTTACTTGATTCTTGGTTAGTTTGATGTGTATAAAAGTGAAATGTAATACATATTCCACTCTTCTAAAAGTATTTGATTTGTCATGAATAAGTATTTTCAAATAAGATATGTCATAAAGAATAGTTTTCATATTAAAAGAATGGATGTCTAAAAGGATGAGAAAACTAGTAATCTGACTTGTAATCTGATAGGCTGATGTTATCTGTAGTTCTTTGTGTTAGAGTACCCTTGTAGAAGCTGCTGATGGCTGGTGGGTGCTGTTTCTCTCTTTCTAGGCTGTGTCTATAGTGGGAGATGAAGTTTTCAGTTTCAATCTGACATTAAATCCTCATGCTACTGAGGGAGAAGCCTACACTGACATGTCAAAAGTGGATGGTACTGTGTGTTTGAAAGTGGGCTGTATCCAGCTGGTGTACCTTCACAAATTTCTCATGTCTCTCCTGGTAAGTCTCTTCCCTTTGTATGTTTCTGCAGCATTCTCAGATCAGTCTTCCAGGCTGTGCCCTCAGTGTAAGTGGTAGCTTCAGTTTCTGAAAGAGAAGGGATGGGCTTAATTTTTCGTGTGTACTATTGAAAACTTAACTGGTTTAGATTTCAAGTGGGTCACCCTGTGGAAATAGAGAAAAACTTGGTGCTGTTGGGGTAGTTTGGGAGTTTTATGTTTGTTCACCTTTCCACCCTAGCAAAATTCTGAGTTCATTGCAAACAGGTCAGAGCTAACACCAGAGGCAGATCTTCCTGCAAGGTTAGATGTCATGTTGCCTGCAAATTACCCAGTGTAAATATTAGTATGTTCAAGTACCCAAATGATGGCTTTTTCAATAAAGCATCAGTGGGCTTTCTCTCATTCAGTAGGTTCTTTAAGAGAAATTAAAAAATATTCAGTGAGGGCAAGAGGGGCTTTCAAAATTGTGTCCCTAAAAGCTAATGAGCTAAGGAGTCTTGTAGCTAGGGAAAGAAGAAAAAATGGAGATGGATTTAAAATAAGTGGATTGTACTGGTTAATACTTCTTTGACCCCAAAGGTCATGGCTGAAGGCACTCAGTTGTCTCTTCCCATTCAGCACAGCAGGCAGCATAATTGGTGGATGATGATGTAAAATGAGAAGGTAACCTAGGTTGAAAACTGTTTGCAGACATTTCTTCTTTCTCTTCAACTGCTTTTCTAGACCTTCTTGAACAACTTCCAGACAGCCAAGGAGGCACTGAGTGCTGCCACAGTCCAAGCTGCAGAAAAGGCTGCTACCAGTGTGAAGGACCTGGCCCAAAGGAGTTTTCGCCTTGCAATGGACATTCACTTGAAAGCACCAGTTATAGTTATCCCCCAGTCCTCTGTTTCCCCCAATGCAATAGTAATAGATCTTGGCTTGATTAAGGTTCAGAACCAGTTTGTCTTGGTGTCCCCAGAAGGCAGTTCACTCCCTCCAGTCATTGACAAAATGGATGTGCAGCTGACAAAGCTGAAACTATCGAGGTACAGTGATTAATACTCTGTAGAACATTAATGTTCTTGCCTAGAAACCATGGTTGGTGCTAGTGTCAAATATTTGGTATTAAAATGCTAGCCTGTTATCTTAGGGCAATTAGATCAGTAATAAAATCAGAAACTGTTCTGCTCAGGGGAGTGTTTGGTGTTACATTTGAGATTTTAAGATTTTTGAGAGTCTGACATGTGACTTCCAGCTTCCCAACTGTTTTCTTTTTTTTTTTTTCCCTCCCTGTGTTTTCAGGACCACTGTGGAGACAGACTTGTCACATCCAGATATTCAGATACTTCACCCTATTAATTTAAGCCTGTCTGTGAAACGAAATCTCTCTGCAGCATGGTTTCACAAGTTACCAGTGCTGGAGGTCTCGGGGTATCTGGATACAATGAATGTAAGTCTTTTGAGAAGGTGGTGGTAATACTTGAGAGCAACCCTTAATGTTATTTCTGGACACAAAGGGGCAACAAGCTGCAAATTTTTACTATGTGTGAAGTGGATTTCAGCAATGTATCAAGATTTAACCTCGCCTAGATGAATGTGGAGGCTTGAAAGGATCACATGAATGGGTTTGTGACCAGTTCTCTGAGCAAGAATTCTTTAAAATATTTTGGTTTTTTTTTCTTTAAAAATGGAATCTTCTTGAGAGAAGTTTAATGCAAATATTTGCTTTAGCAACTCCAGCTTTCTACCTTCCCATCACCCTTGAGTGGGATACTTGTTTTTTGTGAAACTTTATGTGCTGTGAAAGAAAGTTCCAGGGACATCTTGGGTGAAACTGGAATTAAAGTATCATGAAGGGGCATGTCATTGACAGGAATGTATTAAAAGCATAGGTACTTTAAATGCTGCAATGTATATTGATGCAGCTTTGGAGGTCAAAACCTTTGATCTCCTCAGACTTTAACAATTAGTGGTCAAAATAATTTAATTTTGTTATTGAAGGGATGATTCTGCTGACAAAATACCTGTAAATAAAGACTCCTATTGTCAGGAAACATTGTTCTGCTTTGTTAGCTGGTGGTAAGTTGAAGAACAATGTGTTTTTCCTGAGAATTGTGATCTGCAATTTTTTAGGTTGTGTTAAGTCAAGAAGATTTGAATGTCTTTCTCAAAGTGTTGACAGAAAACCTGGGTGAAGGAGAAGAAAATCAAACGGATGCAAAATCAGTACTGCAAAAGGAAGGTCAGAGATGGAATTCATTTGTCATAAATGCTAAGTGTGTTCACTTCTAGGAATAAGGGAAAGCCTATTACCTGGAAAGCAAGTTTAGATCTGAGAGTATGGTGATAAACTGAGCATTAAGTGATAACCTCTTCTTTTTACTTTTGCAAGGACAGTGTTTATACTTTGGTATTTCAAAAAATTGGAAACATTCAAAGGCAAAATTTGGTAATTGTGTGTCAGAGACTGATAATAGTTTATGCTTCAAACATCATAACATTGTGTTAGCTAAGTTGTCAAGGAACTAGCAAGGTATTCAGATGTCACAGTCATCTTGTTGCCAGAACATGTTTCTATTTCCTTTTCATGCTCTGAAGTTAAAGGCTCTGCTTGTGGAAATGTTGCTAGCTTATCTTAGGTGAATGTAAGCCATCTAAGTGAATAGAAGAATTGGATGTGTTTCTTGAGCTGAACAAATGGTGGCAATTTCAAAAGTTAAGCAGTTTATTGAATGTTTCAGGTAAAACCAAAGAACTGGAGAGATCAGTTTTGATACAGGATAAGAGTGTTCCAGAAGGAATGCTGTCTGAAAAGAGAAAAATAACATTAAATGAAGACGTAATCAATATGCTACTTAATTTTGAAATCAAAAAGGTATGTATCCATCTCTACAACTTATTCTATCTGAACTCAGTACTCAAGTCTGTTTCTTAGAAGTAGGGGGCTATAAACATTTTAACACTTTGACTTGGCAACAGAAACAAAACAAACAAGGGGAACAGAGCAGGGGCCAGGGGAAATCTTTAGCAGACTGGTCTTGTTAGAATCTCTTCGTAAAAATGCAGAATGTCTAGATTAATATTGTGTGTCACATTTGGCTGAGGAGATAAAGCCTGCTTGTAACTGCCTGCCATGTCTGAACAGCTTCACTGAAATATTGAACTTATTTCCCTTTCCATGTTCAAGGTTGTAATAACCTTGATGAAGCAGGTTCAGAAGGAGAGATATCCATTACATATTCTAACTGTGCTACAGCTTGGAACCAAAACCAAAATTAGAAATCATGAATTGGCTGCAGCTGCATATCTGAAAAAAATTACAATGAGATGCACTGAGATAAAGGGTAAGTCTTCTAGAGAACTGGTACAGTCAGTAGGGTGTGTGCAATTGGGTTTACAGGCAGAGGATAACATGCTCAAAACCAATAATGGTGGGGAAGAGTGAGGGGAAAGGATAATTTAGATAGAATTAATCTGTTTTACCTGATACCATGTTTTACTGCAATTGCTAGAGTTAGAGTTAATGTATTTGAGTGAGTTGCCTACTTTGAGCAGGAGTGGTGTTCCTGAGAAGGATTCCAGCTGTTCAGTGTGTTTTTATGAGCTTCTGAATCTGTGCTTTATGAGCAGTTCTGGCAGCACGGGAAATGTGAGTGGTTCCTTGGTTGGTCAGGTAACAATTCAAACCATCAGTGAAGTGATAATTGAGATAGCCATTTATCCAAAGTAGAAAAGTAAGGTTTTGAGTGTGAAAACTTGAAGGTAGGAATGCAAAGAACTTTCAGTTTTGAATCTTGTTTCAGGAGCAAGATAATTTGATTTTAACTAGTTTAATTTAAAAATAAAGTGAATATAGCATTTCACAAGATAATGCTTAATGTGCAGCTTCTCAGTGAAAACAACTGTTTACTTTCACTCTTTCAGTAAGAATAGTATCTAATTAGTATGTAATGGAGAATTAGCATGGAGACATTGCATAGGTGGAGTAAAGCTTGTGAGTGGAAACACTTCACATCTTTATTTCTTTGTTTGCAGACTCAAAAGGAGATCCTCTTTGCATTCTTAATTCCTCCAGTGAGACAGATGAACATCTTTTGAAAATGGAATATATTAAGGTTTCAATACATTGTCACTAAGATTACATGGGGAGTAAAATAAGGCTTTCTTACTTAGCCTGTAGAATTGTATCTAAAACCTACCCAGGCCTTCTCCCAAATACCAGTTTTTCAGTTTAGCATTTCATTTAATTCTCCACTGCTTCCATACAGTGCTTGCTTCATAAGTCAATGCTATTGCTGATATCACTGGCCAGACAAACACTTGTTTGTGGTCTGTGTGTACAGCACAAATGAGTAGCTTTGTGCAACCCAACACGTGAGATGGTCTTTGCCTGTGGAAGTGGAGAGTGACTCTGCAGGTGATAAAACTCACACCTGAGGAGTGATTTGTTGGTAGCTAAAAAAAGGCCTTCAAAAATTGCATGAATACTTGGGAATCTGATAGGTTGTAGAAGCAGGGGGCTCCTCATTACTCTTATCTGGAATGGCATCATTTACATAGTGAGAAATAAATTAATTTGTACTGGCAAAGTACAAAGCATAAATTGATCCAATTTAAATAGATTCTAGATGAGTGAAAGTTTTGTAACTGGCCAGTTGAATTTTCACAAAATATGTGCTATGAAATGTCTCTGAGCAGAGCATTGTGAGTTCCCCATTCTGGCTGCTCTGCTTGGGCCTTATTTGGAGTACTTCTGTTCAGGCTTCGTCACTTTCCTTTGTTTCCTTTTGCAATTGGAATAATCCTTGTGTGTGGGCTAAATTCAAATAATCCAGTTAATAAAAATATTAATAATTATTAGTAATTATTGGCTGATTCAATGGAGACTGACTTGGGTCCCTTTTTCTTTTTTATTTTTTTCCTTGAGGCTGATCCTGATGGACCAGACTTTGCTGCTACTTACCAAAGCACCAAGCAAAACATCAATGTAAGTACTGGATGTATTTTTTTTTTTTTAAGCTTTTCAAATGGTGGGAGCTGTGTTAGTTGCTCCCTTTTTTTTTCTCATTGAAGAGAAAAAAAGGGAACAAAACCAACCAAAAAGCTAAAACCCTGACTCTCATCATTAAAACCTACTGCTTTATATTTAATTACTTCAAAGACAAATCCAGGTAGAAAAAAAGGATTTTCTTTATGGAAGTATTTATTGTATTAATTTTTTTACACTAAAAGCTATACATTTTTAGCTAGTTAGAAAAGTGTCCTTATGAATTTTACATGAGGCCTTTAGCATGTGCTTTATTTTTGGAGTGATACGCTTAGCAAAGAGAGAAACCAAGGCCTTGTGTTTCAGAGCTTGTAACAGTGAAATTGAGATGTGAGCTGAAATGTCCAAGTAGCATTCTCAGGGGTCTTGAGTGCAATTAGTCCTTCTGCTCCTGAAAGCAACTATTCATGGGTAATTTTCCTTGGCTTCAGTGACTTTTGAAATAAGCATGTAATTCTGCTTTTAAAATGTTTCCTTTAAAGTATTGATGGTGGGTCCAGCTGCTTCTTGATGGCCTTATGCAGAGTGAGTGACTGATGCCAAGTTTCACTAAGTAATACTAAAAAACTACTGTAGCAAGAGTAGTTGCTGCTCACATACTCCCTGTTCTGATTGCAAATTTTGAATCATGGTGTTTTGGTTTTTCTGTTGTTGTACCATGTCTACTAAAATAGCTTCATAGGAGGTTCTGAAGCTGTCAACCAAAGTGCAATATAGTCCACAATGAAAGGCAGCAGAACTGAAGAGAGTGTCCTGAAAAAGCATAATCACATGAGGCATCAGTTTTTAGATTGGCACAGTTCCTCTGTAGCTCTTTTAAGCTTCCCTTCTATAGTTCCCTCATCTGTTCTGGAGCTCGTGTGATGTGAAGTTGAAGGGGATGGAGATGGAAGAGATACTTGTGAAATTGAGCAAGACACTTTTGTCCTTGATTGTATTACAGCAAATCTGAGTCGTTAAGCAATAGACTACTACAAAATAACAATATTACGTTGTCTCCTTGCCCTTGTTTTAGGTCATGTTCTCATGTTTGGATATAGTACTTCACACAGAGGCTTTGCTTTCCATCATGAGTTTTCTCACCTTCAGTGTTCCATCAGGTGGTCTTCCCAGTACTGATAAATCATCAGACCACAAGCCTCAAATGAAAGAACAGGGAAAAGGAAGTACTCTTAGACCAGGTAATGTCATATTAGAAAGGCTGTACTTTTGTTGCTTAGCAGCATCTCACCTTCAGTTTCAAAGGATATTATTTTGGATGACAGCACTGCAGTCTATTTGGTGGAAAACAAAGCATGCACAACTGTAAATGGGGAGAAAGTAGTCTTATTTTTAAAAAAAGCACCAGATGTTTTTCTTGTTGCTTAATTTTACAAATTCTCCTTACACAATATAACTTTTCCCTGGGTGGTGGTCTGATTTTGATAGTGAAAGTTGAATAAATGATGTTGCAGTGTGCAGCCTTTCCAAAGTTTCAGTGTCACAACCATGTAGCTTTCCAACTGAAGGCTCTAAGGAATGCTTGCAATGCTGAAAGTAAATACTCCTGTGGGGAGGCAAAGAGAGGTTCTGAGCTGAAAGGTGGTGTATATATTTTAATTATGGGTATTTGTAACCTTGAAACAGTAAGAGTTTTTGCATGGACGCTCCTGAATGTTTTGTCAGGTCCTGTGTTGTTGATTCTTGTGCTTTTAGTGTTGTTTGTGAAATTCAAGGTTTTCTAATCCTAAACGGTTGGGATTGAGCCCAGTGGCTGTTCCATTTTGTGTTCCTGCAGTGTTGCTGCAGCTAATATGCCTAAATTGGCCTTGCTACTTGATACAGAGCAGCATTTCTCATGTGAGACATGTTTCAAATAATGTAGTTACACTGTATTCACAACTGTTGCATGAAAACTAGTAATTAATAAGGAGAAAGTACATAATCTTGATGGCTTTTTGCCTGTGTTGATTGGTGAGAGTTTGTGTGCCTGAAGGAAAGTGTGTTAATAACTGACTTTTTTCACATTTTGACTAACAATTATCATACCTTTTAGGGAATGACTGTAGGTTGCTTTTGCATAGTTCATATATGTACAAAACTACTGATTAATATTTGTTTTAAACAGTGGGCTTGTAATACTTGAACTCCTTGTATGTCTCTTGTGTTTCCTATCCAGTGTCTAGTCATGCAACCCATGATGATGTCTGTGAATTAAAACTGACTGCAAAGCTAAATGCAGTCAGTATTACAGTGTGTGATCAGACCTGTAGAATTGCAGACATTAGAATACAAGGTAAGGTGGTTTTTGTTTAAATATTAGATGAAGCTGGCTGTAGCCAGAAATAGGCTGTTTCGCTCCATTCCCTTCTAAAAGGCAAGTGTGTGCACTGCAGATGTCTCTAACATGTTTAAATATGTTATGATTGTATGACATGATCTACAAGGAAAAAAAATGTTTGACTCAGAAAAAGAAGATGATTTCCAAGTGTAGTAAAATGAAAAGAAGTGAAGGCACTGTGTTATAGATAACACAAACTTCCATTTTTTAATAGCTAGATCCTAGATAGTGTTGGGGAATTTTACTCTAGTCTTGGAATCAATTTATGTTGGCAAATTTGTCATGTGTAGTAAGGTCCTGACTTCTGTCTCAGGCTTAGCATTCATTACATAGCAGAAGGCTGGATTCTAAGCTGTTATTATTCTTTATATTCAGTAGTAATTAATTCAGGGGGTTGGTTGGTTTGTTTTTTTAGCACAAGTGTTTACTTGGAAAATTGTTGAAGTGCATTTATTACCTTCTTTCTTTTGTTTCATTCAGGAATGGATGCATCTGTAGCTATGAAGCCTAAAAAGATTAAAGTGTTCTCCAGACTTGAGGACATTGTAATTACAAATGTTGATCCAAAAACAATCCATAAAAAGGTGATGTGTTGTGCAGATTGTAAACAGCTGAAGGGACCCAGTTCTTTACGTGATTAGTGACAGCACTGTAGTTTAATTTGCTGTGTTACAGAATTCGAAGTATGATGCAATATTAAGCAAAATTTATTGGCTAATTTCTTTACCTTAGGGAAGCAAAATATTTTTCCATTTACTATTTTGTTCTTCTTAGTTGTTTGCACTGGTATGTTTAACTCTGAGCAGCAGGGGTTAAATATAAAATGGGCTGTAGATAAACAGGTGACAAGAGGCATATGCTATAAAATACGTGATTCTGTTTCCTTTTGTGCCTACCATGTGTCCAAGTACTGCTGCTAAGTTGCAGTTGATCTTGTTGGGGAAATATTTCTTGTTTTAGAAATACCTGAGAGTATTAACTATGTGGACTTCATCTTCTAGGCTGTCTCCATAATGGGAGATGAAGTGTTTAGATTTCACATGTCACTTTATCCAGATGCCACTGCAGGAGAAGCCTATGCTGATATGTCAAGGGTGGATGGTAAAATGTCTCTGAAAGTGGGCTGCATCCAGATAATTTACCTACATAAGTTTTTTATGTCTCTCTTGGTAAGACATTACTTTAAGTTCTTTTCTTGACATTAAAAGGTTTTTTAAATGAGATGAAATGCAGTCAGCTCTTTTTGACCTGTACCAGGTGGTGAGCTAGGTCACCCCCATGAGCACATGGCAAGCACTTAGAAGTGTTTTGCTGAAGAGTTATCACTCAAGTTGCACTGCTTTACAGAGGGTTGCCTAGGAGAATGATGACAAAAGAAGTAATAAATTGAGCTGATAGCTTTAATAATATCTTAAAAATTAAACAGTTAAGCAACATGTAAGCTTGTTCATTATTTTAGCCTTTTTTCTCTTTTGAAACCGGTGTGGTTGAATTAGGAGTTTCATATTTATACCACAGCTGTACTATATTTCTTAAATTAACTTTTTTCCTGGGGCTTGCCTTTTTTTGAGAGGCTTATTTGTTTTCATGGAACTCTTACTTTTTTTCACTACCTATGAATAGAACTTCCTAAACAATTTCCAAGCGGCACAAGAAGCCCTGACTGCAGTCACTGTCCAGGCAGCAGAAATGGCTGCTTCCAGCATGAAGGACTTTGCTAAAAAGAGCTTCCGCCTCCTCATGGATGTCAACTTGAAAGCTCCAGTCATAGTTGTTCCTGAATCTTCAGCTTCCTGTAATGCTTTGGTAGCTGATCTTGGCTTAATCAGAGTTCAGAATGAATTCAAGCTGGTGTCTTCAGATGAATCTCCTCTTCCTCCAGTCATTGACAACATGGATGTGCAGCTGACTCACTTGAAATTATCAAGGTAAACATGGAGCTTTTTCCTGAGCTGGAAGTAAAGAAAAGTGTGTCCATGTTCTCTGTGCAGCATTTTTCTCGTATTTAAATGTGATAGGCAGTGAGAACGTATTCAAACCAAGCAACCTTCCCAAGCAAAAAAACCTTCCCAAGCTAAGTTTAAGAGTGCTTTTAGATAGAGACACAGGTCTACAGTCTCTAAAGCTTCTTGGAAAAAAAGTCATGGTAGCATGGTAACTTGAGTTCATTTAAGTGCATATCTGTGTGTAAGTGCATGTGAGCTTATCCTTAAATTAATTATGCCTGCAATTCTGCTAGATTACTATGATATTTGGGATTCTTCAACTAGTAAATATTTTTCTTCTGCTGCTTCCACTGTCTTTTTTTAGGTGCATTATATCCACAGATTCTCAACCAGATTCTGAAATTCTGTGTCCTGTGAGTTTGACTTTACTGGTCCAGAGAAATTTAGCAGCAACATGGTATCATGAAAGCCCAACAATTGGTATCAAAGGAGACCTAAAACCAATGCAGGTAATCTCATGACTAACAAGAACTCTATCAAAAGTCACACATATTCTCAGAATAGTCCTCATCTTAGTTAAGGAGCTTGTAAACGCATTTCAGTTTGTGTCCTTTACAGTGTGTTGAAAGACTTCCGGCTTGATCGTCCAGTTTGTAGATTTGTTAGAATTTTGATATTGTATAATGAATAGTTTTGGTGCCACTGCATGCAAATGGAATAAAACCTAGGGGTTTTTTTCTGGAGGTCTGTTGGAGCTATCCGTTGACTCAACAGTCAGTAAAATCCTTGAGGTTATCTGTTGAGTTACCGTTTAAAAACAAGATTTAATAATTCCGGTTGTTTCATCTATAACATTCGGATTATTTGAATGTTTAGTAGATTTATTAGAAATGAAAAGGTTATCTCTAATACACAACAATTTAAAATTATTTTTGCAGAGTTTTCCTACCTATATTTTTTTTCTTCCTGCGTTAACAATATGGATTTAAATGGGTAAAACCAAGCTGGGGCACCTTCTCCTTGTTCCTGAGCCCTTTTACTTGTTGATTCCTGTATCTGTGCTGTGGCCAAATGTCACACTGGTGAAGCACAGAGAAATAAGAGATTAAAGGGGGTACCAGCAAAACTAACCAAATGTAGAAAAGATCTTTTTATAATGTGTGCTGTGGGCTAAGTGGCTGCATCTTTCACTTAGTACTGCCTGCTTTTTTTGTGATTCTGTAATGTTATGATTGGATACATATTAATTAAATCTTTGAAGGCCTACTGAGCATTTTAGTGTATATAATGCAAATCTTGGCTTTAATGTGATCTGGTCATGTTTTTGGATTAGTGATTGTTGAGAAGTGCTTATGTTTATCAATTACTCATATTTTTAATAGGCAAAGATCCTTTATGAGTCTAGAAAGTGTTTATCATGTGGACTGTTATTCCTTGTTGTAACTGCTGTTCGTAACAAGTAACAAATGATATTATAGGAAAAATGGGCAAATCATTTAGATTGTTTTGGACAGGATAATTTTAACTATCCAGCTTGTTTCTGCTGGAAGCACCGCGTTGTTTCTCCTCCATGTTTGCGTACTGTGTTGGAAGAAGTGCTGTCACCAAAAATGAACTTGTGGCTTTATCACTTTACAGATTGCTCTCAGTCAAGATGATCTAACTGTTATCATGAAAATTTTACTTGAAAACCTTGGAGGGGCTTCTTCCCAGCCAAATACCGTGCAAGAGAATATTGAGGATACACAGATACCTAAAAAGGGGAAAGCTCCACATGAACCTGGTGGCTCTGAGGGTATGTTCAGTTCAAAGGCTGAATATGTGTAGGCAGAGGGCTGTTTGCAAATTCAAATATATTTGAATATTTTTCTGAAGCACTATGAATTCTTTTACTTGTTACATATATTTTGTATACATGAAAAGTTATAAATAAGAATGTATGTGCTTACCCGGAGTGGGAGTGGATGGCCAAAAGTTTTTGTAGCATGTTTTTTGTGCTTCATTTCTTATAGGATGGTATTCTTCAGTCTATAATCAATCACTCCTCTAAGTGCAGGTGGTTAAAAAAGAAAAAAGCCAAATCATCGAGCCCAGAATGTTAATGCACAATATTAACAATTGAGGATGGTACTCGTATTCAAATAGTGTGTCAGTGTAAACATTGCATGTCTCTGGATGAAACAGTGTTAACACTTTGCCAAAATCTATTTTTCCCCCAACTTAACATTCTCAATGGCAAAAATTTGCTGTTTTACCAATAGTTGAGTTGCTCTGCTGTGAATAGAAACTGGAAGGATGAGTAGTGCAGACTCCTCGAGCAGATTTGGTACTTTCTGTTGTTTTTCATTAAAGTGAACAAAGAACTGCAGTAAACTGATGACAGCTGCTTCTAAGGATCTAAACCACTCTGTGCTAGATAATTTTAGTATGCATTGGCTAGAACAAAATTCAAAGTGTGAATTATTTTGAGTAGTCTTCTGGATTTAGAGCTTTCCTTCTTTTTGTGATTTTCTCATTGTAATTTAAAAAACCCCAAACACCAACCCAACCAACCGAAAAAAACCTAAAAACACAACCAACAACAAAAAACCCCAAAACGAAGCCCAATGTTCGAAAGAAATGTAAAAATATCTTCTTTTCACTGACAGGTGCCCTTGTTGATTCTGGACAAAAAAGTGTTTCTGCAGCTCAGCCTTCTGTGGAATGTTATACAGCACTTAAATTTGACTTCAATTTTGAGTCCCTTTCTGTAACTCTCTACAACAGTGATGTGACTGAGGTTTGTTACAAAACTTTAACCACACAGGTGGGGTGGGCAGCCAAGGCTTCTCACATGGACAGAACTCGAGAGAGAAAAATAAAGTTACATCAGCTGTGTTGGCTTTGTAATGCTTTCCTAATGGAGCTTTGAGCTTTCTTGTGCAGACAGTGTCCTTAAGTTGAAGATGTGCATTTCTGAAAGTCACACTAAAAATATTACTGAGCCAACCAAAACCACTCAGCATTTGATTTGGTCGTTCAGGCTTTGATTCCAGTTACCCAAAATAAAAAAGAATATTTGAAAAGCAGGAATTTTTAGCTCAGATAATGCTAGTTCTGTGTGGTGCCTCTAGAGTTAGTAAGCAGATCCAAGGTGTATATGGCCCATTGCTCTTGCATAGCCCTGAGGGTGAGCAATCATGGGCATCCTCTCTGTGCTGAAATCAGAAGAGAAAGATGTGAAATGTTGTCTTGTTTTTATGACTTAATAAAGTCTGCTTTGTGTAGATGAGAAGGTGCTTGCTTTCTATGTCTTTGTATATAGTGACTCTTATTTGTGTATAATTTTTAAGATGTTCTTGTGCAATGAGTATGACCAGAAAGAAAGACGCTGTAATGGGATTTTATTTTAATTTCACTGTCATATAATTTCCACTTATTGCTGAGGTGCTCTTGTAGATGAGTTAATGTGATGAGAGTGGAGGGATCCTCTGGTAAGAGGTCTAGAGTTCAGACAAATTATCCTGCAGTGATGCATTCTGAACAACTGCTGGCAGTGTGGTGCAGAAACAACTTCACTGCAGCCCAGCAGGTTTCTTTCATTTTCTCAGTGAGTTTCTTGAACTCATTTGTATGAGTGGAGGACTGATGACAGTGACAGGCTGATCAGATCTGTCAGTTCATGGAAGAAAATGCACATGGCTAGCAGCAAGGGCAGTGTCTCATTGCTTTGTTGTGTGGTAACTAACCCTGCTCTTTGTCCTGCTGTAGGAGTCTGTGCTGTCGGTGCATAGTGACAAGCTGCGCCTCGGTGAGCTCCGGCTGCATCTCATGGCGTCGTCGGGGGAGATGTTCTCAGATGGCTCCATGGATGTCAGTGTTAAACTCAAAGCATGTACCTTGGATGATCTCCGAGAGGGAATTCAGAATGTGACTGCAAGGTAGATTTGAATGCATCAGAATTAAAAAAACTTCAGCTTATGAGGAAGCCTTTTTCCTTGTTCTATACTTTGCTTCACGTGGAATTGATAAAACCCAGTAGTGCTGTCAGTTGTGGGCTGTCATACTCTGTGCTTAAGCAATGAACAATGCCATTTTAATACTGTTAAACAAGTTTCTACTCTTATATGTTGGTTTCCCAGGTTATCCAAAGCAAAAAGAAATCTTGGAGGCTTGCATATGACAGTAAACTGTAGAGGAGCTGAATAGAGAGCACCCAGCCTCAACTAGAGAGTTGTGCACACTGAAACTTCAGTGTGCTTGTTACGTGCTGCGTGCATACTTTCAAGAGTGTAACACACTAATCTTAAATTGAAGTTACTCTTCTGATAGAAAAGCCTCCACACCCTTATTTCTGGAAGAAACACTGATTGCTTGTGTGGTAATTGTTCTTTGTAGATGGCATGGGGAGGAAAAATGGCAGTACTTAGGCATCTTTGTTTTCCTAGGTCTATGTGTTATGATGTTTGAGATGTTTCTTATTAAACTTGTTTTCCAGAATGATAGACAAGAAAGATGACACAAATGACAGTTCTATGATAGATATAAGATACAAGCAGGACAAAAATGGAACTGAAGTTGTTGCTGTCCTCGACAAGCTGTACATATGTGCTAGTATGGAGTTTTTGTTGACAGTAGCACATTTTTTCATTAAGTCAATGCCAGCATCCTCAGCTGAAGGATCTGCACAGTTCCAATTAAAGCAAGTTGCTTCTGGGAAATCCAAGGCAGAAACAGGTCTGTAAAACCAACTTCCACCCACCCCCATTCCCCTTCTTTGCAGGTTTCATTCTGAAAATAACTCGCCCAAAAGCTTTCAAGATGCTGTCTTGGTATCAGACTTCAGAAATTAGTTATTCTTCAGAATGTGTTAATTGGCCACTGACATGGTAGATAGCTTTCCTCTTTCTGGTTTTTATGTTCAAGGTGGGTTTTTTTACTTATTTTTCACAGAAATATCTGTACGGCCAAACATGACAGTAAAAGCTGTGATTATGGATCCAGAAATTGTATTTGTTGCTAATTTGACCAATGCTGATGCCCCTGCTTTGAAAGTTTCCTTCCAATGTGACTTTTCTCTGACATCAGACGAGCTTGCACAAAGGATGACTGCTCAAGTGAAGGCCTTCAAAGTGTTGGCCTGTGCCTTTCTCAAAGAAAAACAAGACAAGAATGTTACTACGGTGAGGAAATCAGTGTTTCATAATGAAAAAAGTAACTAGAACTGTTGGCAGGCACGTCCCTTAGCTGGCATATCCATAGCACTCAAAACTGTTTTCATATCATTGATTATTCAGGAAAGAGGAAGGGCCTGTGCCATTTAAAGGTGAATCTTACCAGTAGGTGCAGGACTTGAGCTCTGTCTAAAACCTGTACGGTGCATTTGTAAATGACATTAAATTTTCTTAGTGAAGAAACTCTATGAGGGGTTTTGAAGCACAAGACCTTTTGCAGTGTTTTTCACTGCCTGTTGGTTTCCCTGTTGCAGTAGAGTCCTGAGAAACCCCTTTGTCTGGAACTTCATCTGCACATTGCTGCCAAGGGAGCACTGAGCCACAAAGGTGGCCTGTGTGCCTCTCACACGTGGTTATCTTCCCTTATGCCTTTTGGTTTTTTAAAGATTCAGGGTTTTTTTACTGTATTATCACTCTGGATGTTGGGGTTTTTTTTTTGTCTGGTTTTTAAGCATTATGTCAAAAGCTTTTATTTCACTGACTTTTAACCTTCCAATACAAAATGGTTCTTGTGCAAACTGGGATTCGGGATTGTTGCAGTCTGTGGAAAGAATGTTTTTACTCTGAAACATGTTGTTACTTTATGGGATCAGTGCCCCTTTGGCCTATGGGGTGAAAAAAATACAAGACCTTTTGAAAAGGATAGATTTTAGGAGTCACCTTAATAATCAAATTATGGTTTTCACTCAGGTGTTACGGCCATGTTCTTTGGTCATGGAAAATATGGTGCACACTTCAGGGGTACACTCTGTGGCAGTAACAATAGAGGAACTTACTATTAAGGTAAGATTATTAAAAGCAGCTTTGGAAGAACAGCTGTGTTTCTCAAGCTGTAGCTTGGTTTTTGTTGGGGATTTTTTGTTTGTCTTTTAAATTTGCATATTGTTGTTTGCAATTTTCATTTTCCCCATTAGTTTAATTCCAGAAATAAGGACTTTTAGAGCTGCTCTGTGTTGGAAAAAGTCACTGTGTGTTCGTTGTTTTGACAGTCCCTTGACCAAAAAGGAGTAATTTAAATACTTCAGATTCCTCCTACCACTTCCTTCCAAAGTTATTACATAACTCTTCCCCTGCTGCTGCCACCACTATTTTTAGGATATTTTGCAGGAAAGGAAAACAAGAGGAGGTCCATGAATGGATTCTCCTCCTTGAAAACTGAGTTGCATCTCTTAAAAGACTTTTCATGTTTGCTATGTCTACTTCTCATAGATTTTATATATTAATAAAATATTTTTTTCTTTCTTCAAGATATCACCAATAATTTTGAATACTGTCGTGACCATTATGGCTGCCCTAAAACCCAAACCAACAGAGGAGGATTCTAGAGGAGCAACTGAAGTTTCTGAGAATTTGTGGCAAGTGAAGCCTATAGACGAGTGCAATGCTTGGTTTCTTGGTGTTGACATAGCCACAGAAGCAACAGAAACTTTTAAGGACCGTGAACACATTCAGAAGCAAGAGAAGTTTGACATTGTAGTGAAATCAGTTCAGATGACCTTGGAATGTGGTCTGGGACATCGAACTGTCCCTTTATTGTTAGTGGAGTCTATGTTTTCAGGGGTCCTTAAGAACTGGTCCTCGCTGACGGAGGTCGCTGCGGATATGTCACTGGAGGTATGTGGGGTCAAACTGTTAGCAGTTTAAAACACTTCTGCAGGTTTTCTGGGTTCAAGTAACTTTTTAATACACTTTGTATGTGCTGAATTATTAATGAGTTTAGATTGTAAGGCTCTCAGGAGTTCTTTAGTCAGGCAAGTGAGCATAACGTACTTTGTACAGGAAGTTGGACATCAATAGGTTTTAATGGCAGTTGCTGTGTGAAATAATCTAGTCCTCTGTTTCTCTATTATTTTTGCCTATTCAGGTTCTGCTGTGTGAACAATGAGCTTGGCTTACTTGAATATTCACATTTAACTCTTATTGCCCCCCCTTTTGTTTGTTTCTCCAGCATTTTGTTTATTGGTGAGGTAGAAGTTACACTCTTCTCAAAATAAGAGACCATTCCAAGATGGTACAAGTCTCTTATGGAGGCAGCACGTTAAAATTTCATACAACCAGATGTGCAGCTGCTCATTTACTCAGCAATACATTTACTGCCCCTTGTCAGTTCACCAAATTACCTCATACTTCATTCTGTTCTTGGATATACAAGTAGCTTCCTTCCACTGCCAGGTGTGCATACCATGGTGGAGTTTGGATGCCTGATCATGTACCTCTGCAGGAAGTCACTGTGGTTCCATGGGGGATGACCAAAATAGCTGAAAGGGAGCATCCAGAACTATTGAGTTCACAGCTTCTATCCAGATTTGCAGTGATGGAAGCAATTAAAAACTTGGTGTTGGCTATGAGTTAAAGGAATCATTCCAGTGGACCAGATTCAGACTATAGTTGGCTCAAACTAATTGTTATTTCATAGTACAATGAAGTACTTGTGGCATTGAAGTCTCTGGTCTCAAAGTTATTCTCTCAAACCATGTAGGAGAAGATGAGAGGCTTGATTATGCTAATTGAAGGTGTTAAAAAGATATGGATTTACCAGGATGTTTGGTTGCTCTCAAAGCAAGCCTGGAAATGAACTCTTCAAAAATGGTTTCATTTAAAAAAATGTACGATATATTGCTCTTCTGTGTATTATTATTTTTAAAGCCATTAAAAGCTAATGCTAGACCTCCAAAACATGAAATGAAGACTTAGTGTTTTCTTATAAATGTTTTTCATAATAATTACTTTGTATTTAGATACATTATTTAATTTTAGATTATTTCTTTAGGTTCATTATTACAATGAAACCTATGCAGTGTGGGAGCCGCTTATTGAACGAGTCGAAGGAGGAAGGAAGCAATGGAATTTAAAGCTGGAGGTATGTACAGGTACTTGACACTGTGTGAAATGGTTTGAACAGGCAGCTATTTTTAAATTCTTTAAAAGTTTTATGGGGCAGAACATTGACCTTTTGAATGCTGTTGCTTGAAGGAGCTATGCAGTTTCCCATAAGAAAAAAGTCATTCTTTAGAGATCTTAAGGTTTTTCTGAATAATGTGAATTGTCAGTGCATGGACAAAATGGAGCGTGTAACCATGCAGAGAAGAGGAACTTGCCTTCTATGTTGGTATAAAATTTCTGTGTTTGTTTAAGGTATCAGGGATTTACGAGGTAAAGTAGGTTTTACTTTGCTTGGTGAAATTGTCAAGTGTAAGTCAAGTTTTTTTTGCTGTTTTAATGTAGGAGAAAGTAACCTATATGTTTGTAACTGTCTAATGAAATTTTTCTTTTAGATGAAGACTAACCCCGTCCAAGAGAGAAGTCTGATGCCTGGGGATGATTTCATTGTTATTCCTGAGCCACAAACAGCAATTAACATCTCTTCGATGGACACAATGAATATAACAATATCCAAATGTTGTCTTGCTGTTTTCAGTAACCTAGCCAAGGTAACCCCACCGTGCAGAAGGTGCTCAGTTATGTGCTTCCATAGGAAATTCTGAATTTTCTTTGTTTTAAGAACTATATTGTCTGCCAGTCAATGGCTGTTCTACAACTCTGATGGATGTTACCTGAAAGAGGTGAGGAGTTTTACCCAGATGACTCCTTTAGGCTCAGCAAAAAGGTGGTGTTATCTTTTGAAAGAAGCAACTTCTGTGTTAGAACCACAAATGTGCCTATGCAGGACTTAAGGAAGTGTCGTACGTGCATGTTAAATGAACATGGAAGGCTCTGATAAACCCAATTGTTTCCTACAATACTTCTTCTGAAATATTAAAACAGAAGTTTACTTCCTTTCCATATTTTCTGCTTAATTGAATACTAAGAAAAGTGTGCATTTTAGGATTGGCCTTTAAACTGCAGTAGAATGTCACGTGTTAAAAATACTTTTTTTCCCTTATTTTTCTTGTGATAGTAGATGTGCTTATGAATGTTCTAGGCTGCTTTTCCCTCCCTTTTTTTCTGAGGTGAAGAAATTTTGGTCACTAAATCAAGCTGTTTTTACAGAATGTGACTTACGTCTATTTATTTTTAAATTCTAAATGAACAGCAGTTCTCTAAGTAATTGCTTACAGTGTAAGTGTGTATTGACAGTCAGTTACCATGGCTGCTGTTTAACCAAACAAATGTTTGTAAGCACAAGTTGTGATTGAATTTAAAGCTTGTACATGTTCCATGTCCTTGTGACTCCTATGTCCCAGATCTTGTGTTTCTTTTACAACCTAAGATTGGGAAGAATTCCCTGTGAGGAGCATGAATGCTTGTTGTAGCATCAACATTTGCTGCAAATTGCAGAATAAAATGAAATTCTCTGGAAGTAACCTTTACTTGCCTGAAATACTACTATACAAAGCACAGGTCTTGCTATATATCGTTTATTTATACCTCTTTAAAAGGTAGTCGCTGGGAACTGTCTTTTAAAGCCTTTGTAGGTTTGTTATCGTGGCTATTTATGTATGACATACTGTGTTTGTTGTTACTTACAGGCATTTTCAGAAGCGACTGCATCCACCTTTGACTATTCCTTTAAAGAGGCAGCACCTTTCGTAGTGAAAAACGCCCTGGGTGTTCCTCTCAAAGTGCTCCCTAGCTCCAATTTTCGGATAGTGGGTTCAGCTGGAAAAGAAAACATGAATGAAATAGAAACTGGTCAGAGCATGGAGCTGGAATACTCTGGTTTTGAAGCACCGCAGCGAGGAAGGTTGTCTGCATTGCACCGACAGGAAAGCTCTGTCTTCTCTTTAAATTTAGGTATTCTGCTAAGGAGCACTGTTTGTTATGACAGGCTGTGCATGGGAAGATGGGGTCAAATTTAGTGTGGTAGAGATTCAGGTCAAGTACGTTGTGTTGGAATTACCTTTGAATATTGATGCCAATTGAAAAACCACCACGAAACAGGTACTGGGCTTCTTAAAAAGATGGAAAATTCCTCCATTCCAGTTTTTCAGAAAGTGAAAAGTGCAATATTTTCTTCTACCCCTTGGGAGAACTGGAAGACACTTCTAGTGGAGTCATTGATACACCATCTTAGAGGTCCCTGTGACATTGCTCCTGTTAAACAGAATTTCCATTTCTCCTGTCACTGTTTTTATTTGGCTTTCTGTAGTTACCCAGCTACTTGAGACCAGTTATGATGTTTCTGTGCTTTTAGCTTTGCCAGGAAGTACTCCTAAGAAAACAGGTTATAATAGCTACTAATATGTAATTCAGCAGAGTTTTTCCCTTTCCATCACATCCCATGTGAAGGTACTTGGCCATGATAACAAAGCTTATTCTGTGTTCATTAACTCAGCCAACAAATACCTTTGATAACTGCTTGGAGTATTTCCCATGCTATCTATAAATCATAATCTAAAGTTATGGAGTTGAGGAGCATTTGGACCCTAAAGCTTTCCTTCAGTGGTACTCAAGTACCATTTTGCCAGAGGGTACTTTGGTCCTGGTTGTTGCTGAGGTTCGAGACGCTTAAGTACTGTTCAAACAGGAAATGGTAATGGGATTTGTGTTGCTAATAAAGACTTCTATCTGGTTTTATGGATCAGAGCTTCAGGGATATAGAGAGGCACTCAGCATTCCCGTGGCCAAGCCAGGCCGCCGGCTGTACAACGTCAGAGGCGCTGCCGATCGCTGGGACTCCGTCGTGGTGCAGGTCGATGCCACAGAGGGCAATAAGGTCATTACTGTGCGCTCCCCTCTGCAGGTAAAAACCCAGCCACAGAACCCAAACCCCTGCAAGCAGTGCTCTTCAATGAGTCACCTTCCTCTTCTTCCTTAATGCATTTTTTCGAGCTCATACTTTTCCAAACATTACTTAAAGGCCAGTTACTAAGTATTTTGCTATATTTGTTACATGAATTTTCCTTTGGTTTCCCCGTTTCTATTTGGTTTTCTAATATCCTCAGCATTGGGGCTACTTCTTATGTGACTTTGACATTTTAAGCATGTTTTTCAATTCATGGGACTTAAATAGAGTTTTCTCATGTACTTGTGTATTAAGACAGCTCAAGTTTATTTTCTAGAGGAATTTGGTTAAATCTACTAATGTTGATTTTCCTTGTTGTTATTGTTACTTCTTTCTTTAGAAATTTTTACCATAGAAACGTAATGAAAAATTATGCATTTTGATTGTAGATCAAGAACCATTTCTCAGTTCCATTTGTGATCTATAAACTGGCTAAAGGCTCCAAGTTGCTGGAGCCAGTTGGCATATCCAAGCCAGAAGAAGAGTTTCATGTTCCTTTGCATTCATACAGGTATGTTTTCCCTGCTCTGTAGGGCCAGTCTCTGTGACACTGATGCACAAACACAGCCTTAGTGTGGAATAACTTAATTTGCACATGGAAGTCTTCCTGACTGGGCTAAAACTCCAAAATGCTGTGTTTGTTAGGCAATGAGTGTGCTGCAAAAGCACATTTCAGAATGTTAACCATGACGTTAAAATGGATGAAGTTAGGTGTCAGTGCAAAGCCATTGTGTACAATTCCTGCTGTTTTCCTACAGGTGCCATCTGTATGTTCGACCAACAGGAGTTTTCGAGGGTCAGTTCAGGGAGTCTACAACTTACATTGCCTGGAGGGAGGAGCTACACAGGAGCAACGAAGTCAAGTGCTTGTTGCAGTGCCCAGCTACTGAGACCAGTTTCTTGCCTCTAATAATCAGCTCAACAGCTGTACCTGATGAACTAAATTTTGTTTCAAGTTCTGGAGAGGAGTTAGATCCTGCCTACATTATCCACTTTTACCCTACACTGACTGTGAGGAATCTTCTACCATACTCCTTGAGATATTTACTCGAGGTAAGTTACTTTATGGTTTTATTTGCAAATCCTTTACTTGTTTTCAAGTAAGAATACATTTACTTAGAAGTGGAGGTGAATGTAGCGTGGGAGATACTGAATGTCAGGTTTTGTATTTTGTTTTGTAAATGAGTGAGGCAGATAATTGATTCTGGATGTTTTGGAGATTGTTTTTAATTTGTGTGTACCTGGCTGGCCTTGCCTTGCTCCTTAAACAAGAATCCTGTACTGAATTAGTCTTTTTCTTTTACATTCTTCAGAGATTCTGTTTGTATTTTGCAAGCTCTGTTTAGCTTCACAAGAAGAGTTATATGAAAAAGCATCTGTAATTTCTAGAGCTTTTTTTTCCTATGTAGAAAATGCAACTTCTCTCCATTCTGACACTGATTCTTTACTGATTACTACTGTGAGGTCTCCCTTGCACAAATTGGAATAATCTCTGAAGGTGTTTTGAAGACCATTCTCCTGTCCATTCAGTATTTTCAGTATCTAGTATTTCTTCATGAAAGCTGAGTGATTTTAGTAAATACAACAGGTGTGAGCATTTAGACCCGCCATCCTTACTTGTTCTGTTTTGTCCTACTGGCATAACTGGCTGTGGCATTCATTTAGATCTTTCTCACTTCTATCCAACATCCCAATGGCACTATTCCCAGTTTTCCTTATCTCCATTGTACTTCAGTACCTGGCATAACAGAATGTAGAATAGAAGGCTATTGCCTTGACTGAGGAGCTAGAAACCAGTAATTCAAATCTATTTCTGAAGTCACTGTACCTGTAGAAGGGTTTATGCTTATTGTCTTCACATCCCTGGGCTTATCAAGCCACTATTCCATACAGTAAAATATACTGTTTATCAGTAAAAACTAGGAAAGCTATTGTTGTTGGATGCTACTGCCTGAGCAAAGTTTTGCTACCAAATAGTAAGGCAGAACTGGTGGGTTTGTGCCTTGGAGGTTCTTTAGTGTGAAAAATCCTGGCTGTACATCTGCAGCACAGTCTAGTGCAGTGTTACACCCAGTATTGTAAGAATATGAATAAGAACTCATTGCCAAAATCCTTTGGAAATCATGGAGGAGAGAGTGAGGGAGTGGAAACGGGGGATATGTTAGAACTAGTTTGCTGTCCTGAAATTCAGAATTAAGCAGTCTTTACTGTCCTGCAAGTGAAGTGCAGTTGATCTCAAATTATTCACAGGATCAATCTCAAGTGAAAGTGATTGGAGATTAGGACATGGGTTACTGAGGTATCTGAAGTGTACATCCCACAAGAGAATAAAATGCTGGTTCTTGAACACCTAAATTTTATGTATTGAAAACTTAATTTGCCTTGTCTAATTTTGCTACAGGGAACAGCAGAAGCCCGTGAATTAACTGAAGGGAGTGCTGCAGATGTTTTTCATTCAAGAATCAATGGCGAAATAATGGAGCTTGTGTTGTTAAAATATCAAGGCAAAGACTGGAATGGGCATCTTAAAATTTGTGATGGGATGTGTGAATTTTTTCCTGTGCGTTTCACATCTCATTCTGCCTCAGAGATGACCGTGGATGTTTACATCCATACGAGGCGGATCGGGAGCCGTATGGTCTTGTCCGTGTTCAGTCCCTACTGGATTATCAACAAGACTTCCCGTGTTCTCCAGTACCGAGCTGAAGACACTCATGTGAAGCATCCAGCAGACTACAGAGATATTGTTTTGTTTTCATTTAGAAAGAAAAATATCTTCAGTAAGAATAAGGTATGCTTACTTTAGATGGTGGTCTTTAGGCCGTGCTCTGAGGGGGAAAACACATGCACGTTTTATATAAGGGATTTTTTTACTTAGTTTTTAAGTCTAAAGGCTTTAATCTGACTGCTGCTTTCTTTGGTACTTGGACATTTAAAATGCGGACTGTAAATGGTCTGTTTTGTGTTAAACACATTTGTTTGGATTTTGGTATGGTGTCATGTTTACATGGTCCAGTGAAGAGTACTAGAGTACTGCAGTTGAAGTTTTTTTGGAAGTGGCCCTTCATTCCTTCTAAATAACATTTTTTACCTCACAATAGTTGAAAAAATGGTTGAAAAAACTGTTCATTTGATTATTTCCTCCCATCTCTTAAAGTTTGTGAAGCACCACAAAGCTGTGGGCTTTTTTTCTCCCTCTGTGTGTGTGCTGGCAGGAGCATGAGTCAATGAGGACTACCCTGCTTTGATACCTTTTACTGTAACATCTTTCCTAGGATTCAAACACAGACTAATAAATCAGGATATTAATAGTGATACTACATTCTTAGGTTATCCTAATTTATGGAAAGTACTAAAAGCACTGAAGTGTTGTCTTTACATTGCTATATGTGATATAAATGTACTCCATCATGCATGAACTACAGAATGAAAATGAGTTTACTCATTACTTTGCATGCTGTTGTTTTTTGTGTGTAGATCCAGCTCTGTATTTCGACTAGCACTTGGTCCAGTGGCTTTTCCCTTGATACTGTAGGAAGCTATGGATGTGTCAGGTGTTCAGCTAATAACATGGACTATCTGGTAAGATCTGTTTCTGTGATTTGTGCAGCTCTTTGGGTTCTTTTGGCTTGTGTGATACTTGGCTGTTTGAAAACAGTGGTGAATGTGCATAGTAGAGATAATTGTCCACAGTTGTTTGCAAGTGTTTAGATCTGCACTCCTTATGCAAGACTACATTTCCACAGCTAAGCACAGTAAGGATATGTGGGAAGTTGTGTTTTTGTGTTTAACAGTTTAACAGTTTTCTGATAATGGTCATTTTAGATTGTATTGTTTTACTCTAGAGGGATTTCCTCACAAAAGGTGGGGATTTTCCTCACAAAAGGTGGGGATTTTCCCCACAAAAGCTACAGCTGCAAAATGCTGCTGCTAAACCTGTCACTTTACTCTTGTTTTAGTTGTGTTGCATAATCTGCTGATTTTACTGCATGTTTGGTGCTATTGCTTCAGGTGGTCCAAACCAGAAGTGTTGTGTGTTAGGCTTTGTGATTACACTGATGTTGGCTTTTCTGTTTTTTCCATCCTGACTTTTCTTCTAAGCTTGTTGTTGATTATTTGCTCAAATTCTCCCTTTCCAACAGGTTGGAGTTAGCATCACAATGAGCAGTTTCAACCTTACCAGGATAGTTACCTTCACTCCATTCTACACAATAGCAAACAAATCTTCTCTGGAACTCGAAGTAGGAGAAATTGGTCCTAATGGTTCTCTTCCAACTAATAAATGGAATTATATCTCAGCTTCAGAGGTAATGTTTCATGTTTTTTCCCTTTGATATCATTGTAGATAAAAACTAGTCTTTAGGTGTCACTTAAGGAAAGACTGGTTCTCTAATGGAAGCTGTCTCTTCTGGTGCCATGACATGGATATTTCACATCCCGAGGGAACTTGGAACAGCACAGGTTGCATATGTTGGTAGATTAATCAATTCCTTCAGTTTAGGTAACTTAGTAGATGTATGTTCATCAGGAGATAGTTGGGTGAGAACTAAGGCATGTGAAATAGCCACACGAGCCTGTTTGTTTTTACTACTGGCCTACAGTATGGAACATACATGAAATGTTAAAGTGTATTTCTTGTCCTACAGTGTCTTCCATTTTGGCCTGAAAACTCATCTGGTGAACTTTGTGTAAGAGTAGTTGGCTGTGAAAGCTCCTCCAAACCATTCCTGTTTAAAGCCCAGGATAATGGTACTCTGCTGAAACTGGAAGAATTGGTGAGACTGACTTTGTGTGGTCTGTTTTTAATACTCCGTTTTAGCCCTATGGTAGCTTAACTTGCTGAAATCACCAAGGTCAAAACTTTGTGCCTTAAGGTGTGGGTACACTGCACTTCATTCAATTCTGTTGCATAAAAATGGTTATGAGTCAAGTTTGCAGTGTTGTTAATGTTTTCTGTGTAGTCAAGTTGATTTACTTGTGACAAGCTTACAGGAAGCTGAACAGCTCTGCTACTGTTAAGTTACAATGGTATACTGCACCTCTGACGTCTGGGCTTTTTGCAGAGGGTATGCCTTGGGTGCCTTCAGTTTGTTTAAATAGGTAACAAAAATACGTTCTATTTTAGGATTTTTTGATAAGCTATTACATTTTGGAGACGCAGAGTTCATGGTTAAAATAATTTGGCTCAAATGAAGAATATTATCATTTCAGAACTCACCCTAGCCCAGCATTAGGGAATGTGTTTATAAAGGTACCATGTTCAGTAAAGTCTTTGAAGGTAATACTTATGATAGTTCTAACTTGAATTAATGCATAGAACAAACAGTGGGCTTTGTCTGACTTCCTCTCCAGAATTCGGGCTTGCTGGTAGATGTGAATGTCTCAGAGCATTCTACTGTGATAAGCTTCACGGATTACCACCAGGGGGCTGCCCCAGCTCTGATTGTTAACCACACCCCGTGGGACTCTCTCAGATACAAACAGAGGTACGTGAAAGAAACGATTCACCACTGGTTGTTTAACCAGGGGATGTCCTGGTTAAACATCACCAAGATATCACATGGATATCACCAAGAGCTGATGAACCTACAGCTGGGCTTGTCTGGGGTAAATAGCTTAGACCCTTCATGCCTCACCTGGCTGGAGGGGTGGAATATTAAAATTATTTATTTTAGGGTTTGTTTGCACTGCTTCCATCAGTGCTTTTAACCAGTGAATGCTGCTATTTTCTCCTTTTCTTTTAACCTGCAGCGGATTACGAGAGGAAATGGAGTTGAAACCAAGGCAAGTATGCCTGTTTGCCTGGACAGATCCAACCAAACCAAGAAAATTGACTTGGGGCTACTCCCAAAGTTTTGGTGAACATGACCTACTTAAGGTAAACTTCGTAAGGGGAGAAGTAAATGCTGAACTAATTTAGGACTATTCCAGGATTAAAACTGTCTGGGAGAAAGCTTCCTCAGTAACTTTGCATCTGTCTCATCCTGTGAGAGACTTTATAGCTACTGTCAAGCAGCAAGATTTTAGATGTTTAGATTAAATAAAGTCCAGTGTATTTGTCTCTAGCTGCCCACTTGCACCTTACACTGAAATGAGTTCTTCAGAGATGGCTTGGTTTTTCTGTTGAGTAGCACAGAGTTAACAAAACTGAAAAATTTTGGTAGCTAAAAGAAGAAACAGGAGAGCAAGCTTGAATTTCAGTTGTACCGGACATGGGTTTAATTTCACACACCTGAACTCAGACAGAACCAATTACACTGTACCTTACTGTATAAGCACTTTCTTGGGTCAAATTTGTCACGTTTAAAAATGGTTTTAGTTTGAAACCAATATCCTTACCATGTAATTGTGCTTACATCCATGATTCTCTGGGGCTTTTGAGAAAAGGGCTTGAGTTATCTCAGTTTTGCCTTACAAATTAAAAAATGAGGAGTATCTGCTTTAGAAGAGCACAGATCTTAATAGTTGTCTGGTTTTACTTTTTCATGGTATATAATTTATTGCCTTCCTCTGCCATCATGTAAGATTCCAAGCCTTTTGCTTTGCTCTGAAGGCCTTTTTTTCCCTCATGATTTCCAATATTATCCTAAACCACAAATACTTCTGGAATATTTACTTTACAAAAGGGAAAAAAAAATATCCCAACCTCCAAATTTTTAGTGTTAGGGTATGAGGTTCAACCAAGTCAGCACAATGCAGTGAACTGAACAAACAGGAAAAATACTGAGTTCTGGTTTGTGTATGTCTATAAGCTTGCTTATAAACATAAAGCAACATCAGGGATTTACTCATGTAATATACTTTCTTTTTCCCCTCATACAGGATGACTGTGGGCAGTTCCCTTACAATGCAAATACTCAGATTCACTGGGTGTCTTTCCTGGATGGACGCCAGCGAGTGCTGCTTTTCACAGATGATGTGGCATTGGTTTCTAAAGCACGACAGGCAGAGGAGCTGGAGCAACCTGATCAAGAAATAAACTTGTCAATCCACAGTCTTGGACTTTCTCTAGTTAACAATGAAAATAAAAAAGAAATCTCTTATATAGGAATTACTAGGTACTGCACAAGGAAGTGTAAATATTCCTTTGAATAATCAAAATTTGATTATTCAGCATACTTAAATGTCTCTTATTATTAGAGCGTATTATAATTTCAGTAATAGAGTGGAAGGGGACATGTTTCAAGTTAAATTAAGTGAAACCTTTTTAATTAAATTTAAGTTTTTCATTTACTCCTATTGTGGTATTAGAACCAATAGGATTTAACTGTCTCCTTTTTTAGCTTGTGTTAAAAAAAGACATAATAGGTTTTTTTGAGCCTGAGAAATTAGAAAAATATATTTTACATGGTTTGCATGCATAGGAGAGATGTAAGAACTCTGAAGTTGTTAACCTTGTTATTTGTCTTGTAGTTCTGATGTTGTTTGGGAACGGAAACCAAGGCAAAAGTGGAAACCATTTAATCAAAAGCAAATAAACCTATTGGAACAAGCATATCAAAAGCATCTCTCCAAGACTGCTTTCCAGGGTTCTGGTTGGCATAAACTAGACAGCAATACTGAGGTATCTATGGAGTTTCATTGTTTAAATGTTTGAAGAACAAGTGCAACAGTTAAAACACTTTTCTGGTTTGCTAAGTTGGGATAGATGCTGTGTGAAGAGAAACAGAAACAAGAGGCAAGGTTTTTATTTAAATAGTTACACATTTTACACAGTCAAGTGTTTTTGTCTTGTGGTGATACTGAGGCAGTATTGAGGTATTATCCAGACTTGTATTGTGAAGTAAGAGTTTCAAAGGATTTTTCTTTTGTGTGGTAGAAAAGGTTGCTTGGTGTCTGCATGTTAGTAGTGAACCTATATTTGCTTTATATACCCTAAATTCTTTGCAGAAATTTTGGTTTTAGCTTCTTAATAAGGTGCAGTTCCCATTACTTGATATGGTAAAGGAGTCGGCAGTGTCCAAGGACTCTTGAAATAAATCCACTTACCTGAGCTTGTTCAGACATTAATTATACATACCTGTATTCCATGCATAAACAGTGTATTCAAATGGCTAAGTCCAGTACAGCTGTGTTATAGTACCATAGTCAGGCTTGTTTCCTAAATCATCCTTTCATTTGAAAAGCACATATATACCCTCAGCTCTTTGAATACTTGAGTTTTGACCATTGCAGTAGTGCATCTATAGTACATGGTATCAAATCTTTTATCTGTAGGCCATTACATCTGACTCTCATTAAAGGAGAGCTTTATGCTACTGCTTCTCATAACTTAAAACTTTCAGGATTGGGGGAAAGCATTAGCTGGAAAAGTAGTCAGCTGCATGTAAATATCTTTGATTATGCCAATGTAATATATAATGCATGAAGAAATAGCTACTAAGATGACACAGAGGATCTTGTTTGGGACAACTAAAGCTGCAATGTAATGTCCTTGTCAGACTAACTTGTGGTGTTCACTACTTTCCATGCAGATAATTAGATGGAGTCATTCAGTAGCCTTGTGATCTGATAGTGAAATAAGGAAAACAACAGGGTTTATTTGCCAGTCTGTTTACTAGAAACATAACATTTTATTACATCCCAAATTAAACTACTTTCTTATATTTCCAGGTGAATTTTAGTAAGTTTCCAATGGAAATGCGTCTCCCAGTCAGATGCAGCATCCGCCGTAACTTCCTGTCAGGAATTCAGGTTGAATTCAAGCAGTCACCTCACCAAAGAAGCTTACGGGCTCAGTTGTACTGGCTGCAGGTACCAGCTTTCCTCGTGGTCTAGAAGCTAAACAGACATATTAAAGCTTTCATTTTATCAATTTATGTGAAGAAGTATCTCCAAATTTTCTGCATATTGTGCTCTGCTCACTGCATCAGAGTAGCGGGGGTGCTGTGATGGAAAAGTACCAACTGTCATCCCAGGGTTATGCAAGCAGTATGGAAAGAATTCCACAAAACTGTGTGCTAATGTAAAGCAGGGTGCTATGATGGGAAGTTTATTTCTAAAGAGCTGTGTTTTGCTGTTTTAAAACAAAGACCTCAACCATTTTCAAAATTTGTTTGCTATAGTTTTTATACAAAAGTGTTACGTTATTCTACCGAGTGTATCTAGAGATTTAGAGACCTTTAGTACAGAAACTGCCTGTCTGATGGGAAGTAGAGAAGAGACATTTAAATATGCTGAAATAGCATGCAATAATGTATCTACATGTACTATTAGCACTGAATTAACGTGGAACACTTGCAGCAGATCAGCATAGTCCAGTCAGTACTAATAGTGTTGCTAAATTTGCCAGTAGAGCACTTTAGCAGGTACTAGTGAGAAATATTCGGTGCTAGAGGGAAATAATGTTGAGTCATCATCATTGCCATCTTCATCTCCATTTGCTGCCCTTCACTGAGGACCCTGGTGCTTTTTCTGACCAGCTGGTGGGGAAGTTTGCTCTTTCCTTTTACCTTTCCTTTTGTTTTTACTTTTGCCTGAAGGTAGTTTTCACTCTACAGTCAATGTATGCCATCAGCTGCAGACCTTAGAAGTGAGTCTTTGTGGGTGTGAACCTCTCTAGGCATCTCTTGTGCAGTACTTGCAGCTATCTGACCTTTTATAACTGAATGAGTAACGTTCCACAATGATTTCGGAGTAATCCTTTCGTTCTTTCCTCCTTCCACCCAAATAAGGAGGGCATTCTTCTTGAACACAATTTCCAAATAAGCTACTCAAGCCTTCTAAAATGGGAATTGTGTTAGATTATCATGTCACTAAAATATTCCTGTAACTATGCAATAATTTTTAGGTTGATAATCAATTACCAGGATCGATGTTTCCTGTTGTATTTCACCCTGTCGCCCCTCCCAAGTCGATTGCTTTGGATTCAGGTAAGAGAAAGCCTGTAGTAATATCAGATTCATTCAGCCTTGAAAGTAGGAGCTTGGCAATTTATTTTTAAGTGTTTTTTTTTCTCTTTAGAACCAAAACCCTTCATTGACATCAGCATCATCACTAGATTCAATGAATACAGCCAAGTCCTGCAATTCAAGTGAGTGTAATGGTGTATTGCAATTTGATTTTAGAGATGTAATATATTTTAGAAGGGAACTTTGTTCTAAAGTTTGTACTCCTATCCAAGCAACTCTTAACTTTGGATTGCATTTTTAGATGTCTCCAGTGAAAAAACATTGTTTGAAAAGGAACTTGCTTTTAGAAAATGAGGAAGTCCCCACATGAAGGGACTGTTATGCACATTCTTTAGTAATCAGAATTATTTCCTTTTTGTATTGCAGTATCAGAGTTGTGTCTGTCTGCTGTGCAGTGCTGTCCAGTAAGCACCTCTAACTATAAATTGACAGTTGATATTGTGGATTGTGAATCTTAATATGTGACATTGCATAGCAAGACTTCACTTGTGTAGGGTAAGCATGTAATATTTAAGTTAAATTTATAAAAGCATACACTGTTTTTCACATTTTAGGTACTTCATGGTTCTTATCCAGGAAATGGCACTGAAAATTGATCAAGGGTTTTTAGGAGCACTTAGTGAACTTTTCACTCCATCTACAGACCCAGAAGCTGAAAGACAAAGGGTAATGTATGAGAGAAACTGATTTTTGCTGGAATGGGACCTGTAGTGATCGAGGAATTTAGGTGAATATCAATATAACATAAAATTGAAAAATCACCCAGGAGTTTTGTGTATGTTGTGGGTTGTTTTTCTTTTTTTATCCTTGGATTCGTTAGTACACTCGTATTTAAGTTGTTAACTGTATTTGACTGTGATTATTTTTTCTACTGTTCATTTATATATACATAAACACATTTAGATATAATAGGATGGTGTATTACATATATGTGGATGAGATTAACTTCTTTTTTTTTTTTTTAAATAATGATACCAGTCTAAATTAATTCAGCAAGATGTGGATGCACTTAACACCGAGCTAATGGAGTCTTCCCTAACAGACCTGTCAATGCTCAGCTTCTTTGAACATTTCCATATTTCTCCAATTAAGGTATGCAATAGAGAGGTTATTGGTTAATAAAACATCCAATGAGTTCATTACAGTAAATACATCCCTAGTGGGGATTTTATGTTCTCTAGAATTTATTACTTTGTTAAAAAACTTCCTTTGTTGCCCAAAAGTCTAAAGAGACACTTAACCATAACTTAAGTGGGAAGAATCAATGGGTATAACAATGCTGAAAGCCAGATAAAATACTGGCCTGAAGATATCCAAGCAATGTATCATAAACTGTATTAAAATACACTTTGATGGGATTATCTTCATGTCTCTCTCGAAGCAATTAGATTTTTTTGGAGCAAGGGAAGAAAAATCATCAGAAGTAGAAATTATAGCTTTCCTCCACTTTCACCACTGATTTGTTTACATGTGCACCACACAACCTGTCTGCTCTGGCTTGGCTTTTCTTCGGTCTTGATTTGTCTTGTTTTACTAATTCTGCCTTGACAGTTGCATTTGAGTTTGTCTCTGGCTTCTGGTGGAGAAGCATCAGATAAGGGGGAAGAAATGATTGCCATCCATTCTCTGAATTTGCTGTTGAAAAGTATTGGAGCTACTCTAACAGATGTGGATGATCTTATTTTCAAGTAAGCAAATAAAATTGGCTGGGGTTGTTTGTTTGGTTTTTTTGTTTATTACTTTGGCTGCTGTACACTTAATAATTGGATCCATGGTAAACTTTGCTGACTGACTCTGGTATAAGTTTATAAAGCCTTAGGGGAAAGGGAGGAATGGAGGGAAGATTGGGTTTGGGATCCTTTTTAAGGCAATAGGTCTTCAGGATTATCTGAAGAAAAGCAGAGAAGTATTTGAATGAGGAAGGGTATCTTTAACTAATGTATGATTACTTGTCTTTCAGACTTGCTTTCTTTGAAATTAAATACCAGTTCTACAAGAGAGATCAACTGAGGATGAGAGTTGTTAGACATTATAGTGAACAAGTAAGCTTATTTAGTCAAACTTTTGTGTAAAATTCTGAGTATGTATCTTAAAGAAGATTTTATTTTTCTTCACCAAATACTTAATTGGATACTCTAATACCATATTTGGGTCATAAATTAAAAAATGTACCAGCCTTGGGTTCTGACATGAGTGACAACAGCTCGTAACACTGCTTTTGTTTTTTGCCTTTTTTCTTCCCTCTCATCATTTAGTTCCTGAAACAGATGTATGTTCTTGTACTTGGATTAGATGTTCTTGGAAATCCATTTGGTTTAATCAGAGGTTTGTCTGAGGGAGTAGAAGCTTTCTTCTATGAGCCATTCCAGGTATGACTTCCTTTAACTTGGATTCTTCAACTGTGTCTTTATAGCAGTCTGATTGAATGTACTGGTAGGATTACAGTTTTGGTGTCACTGTACTCCACACCCTGAACAGGCAGGCAGCAGTAATTTTTTAGTGTGAATTTCAAAGAAATGACCTATTCAGATGGCCTTACATGCATTGGTGTAGAGGAATTGCTAGTTTTTTCTTGAAACAAATGCATCGATTGCATAATTTTCTGTTATTCATAACCAACTTCATTTTCAGGGTGCTGTTCAAGGACCTGAAGAATTTGCTGAAGGCTTTGTAATTGGTGTTAGAAGTCTTCTTGGGCACACAGTGGGTATGTGTCATACTGTTCTTCTTTTGGTAAATTCCCACATTATTTTTCTTGTGAGTATTCAAGTATACTGTTGCCAGTATTTGTCATGCAGATCATTCACACGTAATTTACCTGAGACCATCTAAATGTCTGTTTGTAGACTGAGCAACCAAAGTGAAAAACATTTCATATGTAACTTAATTAGTAACATGCTCTGGATAAATAAAAAGCATAATTTTAGTGGTCCTAAAATGTCTGGAGAAGCCTGAGAAGTGTTCTGTTAAAATTACCTTAGATTTTTATTTAGCTATACCTTAACAGTAAGTAGAGGAAACACCATTTCATCCAATATACTATGTAACATGTAGTGAAGTGATGCAAGTGTTCCCTCTTGCTGTATCTATGGGTATCAGACCAGATTCTGGAGTCTTCTCATGGACAACGTGTGGTATTTGCTCTGTGTAAATTCATCATATCTAAACTGAATATGAAGGGAAATTGCTGTGAACTTCTTGGCTTCCTGTGTATTGTCTGCTCTTAAGCTGTGAAAGCTCAGTAACTTCTGCTCTGTGCCCTGTTCCCTCAGGTGGGGCAGCAGGGGTGGTGTCCAGGATCACTGGTACTGTTGGCAAAGGCCTGGCTGCCATTACTCTGGATGAAGAATTTCAGCAGAAAAGGAGAGAGGAAATGGGTCGGCAGCCAAAAGACTTTGGGGAGAGCCTGGCCAAAGGAGGAAAAGGCCTGTTACGGGTATGGATTTGGAGATGAGTGTTTGATGTGCCAACTTGGGATCCATGCTTGGAAACTCCCTGCTAGAAAGTTTGATACCTTCTTTGTCAGTATGTTAACTAAACAGAAGAGACAAACAGGCAGTGGGCGTAGAGGAGACTCAGTGTAGTGCATCAGCTGTAGAGTTTGAGGTCGTGTTTCTGGTCAGCCTGAGGAACTGAAGTTAGGATCTTGAACAGGAAATGGTAATGCCAATTTCTCCGGTGAATTGTATAACTAAATAAATAGTCACTCACGTTCAACAAATGTGTTAGGTAATTAAAGTAACTGGGCCCTTACTTGAATGACAGAATTGACTGCAAGGTCAAGTCTTTCCCTCAGTTATAGTTTTCTTTAAAAATATAGAGTAAGAGAAAAAACAAAGCCAAAACTCCCAACCAAACAGTGATTCTGATACTGAACTTTACGTTATAAAGTTTTAAAATAAGGCTATGAGACAACAGGTTGCCAAGTTGGACTGGCAGCATTCTGATTTCTCATTGGGAACTTAATTATCTTTGTTTTAGGGTGTTGTTGGAGGTGTCACAGGCATCATCACTAAACCAGTAGAAGGTAAGCATGAAGGCTGCACTGCACTGCTTAAGTGGTTTTTCAATACTTTACAATTTATTTTGTTACGTTAAGAAATATCAATCCAAGTGTGATGATGCTAAGGCATAGCAAGATTTTTATATTTCTTATTCAAATGTGAACTTACACGATGATTTCCTCAAATATCTTTTTATCTGTTATTGGCTTTATCACCTTTTAAAGCTTTGTATGAGTTAAGAAGTGGTTGTCTCTGTGATGTATTTTGTTAATCCTGCTGAAGTACCCAATTTATTGTCTGAAGTCAGAATAAACATAGTTAAAATAATCAAGTAAAAATCACCAACTGAAAAAGTTTTTACTACTCCAAAAGTCAGAGAAGTCTTGAAAAGCAGACTTGGTCTTGTGCCTGAAGTCAATATTTGTTCCTGTTACTTCATGAATATGATAGATATGAAAAATACCCAGGATAAAATGCCTCTAGCTAATCTTAAAGTCACAGTGATTTAAATGTTGGGAGTCAATTGTTACTGTGGGGTATTTTATAGCTTTTGGGTGATACTTTGACGTGTAGTCCTTGTCTCTTTGGTGGATGAACACACTTACTTTCTGAAACTTCTTTGGCTCTTCCATAGTTACATACCACCAGAACCATGTAATTTTGAGTTAGAAATAGTTAACTTATATCATACTTGTGCATCTTAGTGTCTTCAGAATATTTTGTTATTACTGTCAACCTATGAAAAACATCAGTTTTTCATAGGTTTTCTATAGTGCAGACTAAAAGTGTGAGAAGGAGAATCTTGGTGGCATCTCGGTTCTGGGCCCTTCGGAGGCTGGTAAGATGTTGAGTGAGCACTGATGTGTCTGAGCCCACCAGGAAGCAGTGGGTGGCTTTCCACAGATGGCTCTTTGTGCAGCAGGACTCTGCAATCAATGGCTGTGGGCTGTTTCCAATACAAAACAGTTCCCTTGGATCAGTGATGGTTTCATTCTGTCGTTAATATCTTCAAGTAGGTCATGAAAACATTTATTTCTCTGTTTCCTTTCTTTTAAAGGGGCTAAAAAAGAAGGTGCAGCTGGATTCTTCAAAGGAATTGGGAAGGGGCTTGTAGGAGTGGTAGCCCGCCCGACGGGAGGCATTGTAGATATGGCAAGCAGCACATTCCAGGGAATTCAAAGGTACAGTGCCAAGAGGAGGCTTTGAAGTACTCCCCCTGTGTTGGATACCAGGAGGTAGAGTGCTCCAGTAGTGCCACACAACTTTTTGTTAAATACAAAAAGCAGCATGAATGATATGTGGGGTTGAGAAATGTCCAGTAGCCTGTAACAAATGTGTTTTATGATGATGAGGAAATTGCTCCTTCAGAGAACGTGTTGCAGAGTTGAAGTTCTGGTAGACAGTAACTAATCAGTTTTTTCCTTTTGCTCCTTCCCCTCATGACAAATGTCAGTTAAATTTACTCTGAAAATTAGACCACTGAAATTTTCAGAGTAAAACTTCACTGGTTAGCAGTGCACATCAGAGGCTCCTTGTGTTTTAAGTGGACCTTCGGATAGTGTGTTAATAAACCTGAGAACCCTTAGTAAATTATCTGCATTTGGAAATAAAGTTCTCCAGCTTATTCTGTAGCTGTTTAATTGGCTACTGCTACTTTTGATTTATTATTATCAGTGTCTTTACTATTTACATCTGCAGGGTACACAGGATGTGTAAGTGGGATGTGTGGCAAGTGAAAGGGTGACTTCTTAAAGGTGTATTGGTGAAACTCAGGATTGTATGAAGCTTACCAGAATCCTGTTGCACTGTCCATGCAGGGTGGCAGAATCAACAGAAGAAGTGTCAAATCTCCGTCCCCCACGCCTCATCCGTGAAGACGGCATCATCCGGCCCTACAACAGGGTGGAAGCTGAGGGGTATGATCTATTTGAGGTATGTTTTGCATTGTAAAAACAGTTAAAATTCTCTAACCTCCAGGGTTCCATAAAGGATTAAGTTGCAATCAGTCTGTAGCAGCCATTATCTGAAGTCAAACTTTGCCCCGGCCTATTTCGTAAGGCAAGCCTGGATAGCAGGGGAGGCCCAGTGGCTGGAGTAAGCTGAGTGCCAAAAGGAAGCTGCAGCAATGCTGTTTATGGTCTTCTCCATTTTATGTTCTGTAATCACTTCTCATGCTCTGGAAGGAGGTAGTAGGATTAAGAATTATTAGGATTAAGAGTTAAATATGTGGCAAAACCCCCACTTCGGTAGTTCCAAATTTTTGTCTTTATAGCAAAGCTGAGCTTGGTTTACAAACTAAGCAACTTTTAAAAAAGATTAATAGAGCTTGAATTGTTTGGTTGTATCAGCACTTGAAAAAACTGCATGAATTTTCAAAATACCACTGTTTGGTTTTTCCTGATGTTATTCATAATAGCAATCTGTCATAGCTACAGGCACTGTGTGGACATTTAGCCTGCTTTCTCATGTGGATGTGCCTAACATATGGAAGATGAATAACATGAGTTTTCAAGTTCTAGATAGTCAGAATCTGGTTAATTTGTATTTCAGGCTTCATGTTCTTAAAACTTACCTCTAAATGCTTATTCTGTTGCTAAATGTTTGAGTAAAATAACTGCCTACATTAACGTTTTAAGACCAAAACTTGGATATTTGCTACTTGTTTGTAGATGGTCTTTTAATCCTTATTCCCTGTTCTATTTCTAACATTTCTTTTCTTTCTCCTTCTCTCCTGGCATGCAGCAAGAACTGGAATAATGGAGTAAACATTTTCCATATTTCTTGTCAATTTCTGCCATGTTTTTTTTTATCTGCCTTAAATATTTAGATAAAGGGCATGATTGCATTTACCATGTCCTCTCCCCTTCATCTGTATCTTTTCTGTGTAGCAGTTGAATAAAATGGTGTTTCATGTTGTCCAGGCTAAGAAAACAAACTTGAATAATCATCTTCAGTAAGATTAGAAGAGTCAGATGGGAGAGACAGGGAGGATTTCCTGTATATTTATTTTTCTAGGGATGCTTAGCTCCTTATGAATGGCAACAACAGAAAGCACCTGGAAAAAAGAATCACAGTAGGTTAGATCCTGAGTTCATTTATTTATTGGTGTTCTCCTAGAGCTAAGAGCTGTGGACAGAGGGGGAGAGCAGCATCCTGTACAATATTTAAGATAGTGATATTGAGTGGAATTTCTGGGAAAAATGCTTATAATTTCACGATCTAGAAGTACTGTTTTCATATAAATGCTGAGAAAACCTGTACTTGTGGTTTCTGTGCTATGCCATAGGCCTGTCAGCTACACATCTGCTGACCCTCCATGCCTCCAAGTTACTATTACTGGTTCTTTATGAACATTTCTCTGTAAGACATACAGCCACCTTAGCTGACTCTGGTTTTCATTCACAGAATCATCAGGGGCTTTGTTCTTCAGCATAAATAAGTAAATTAGTGTAAACTTTCAGCTGTTAACAGGAATTTACACAGACACGCACACATTATATATGAAAATAAGTATATATATATTTCTAAACTAAGTGATGCCATAAATTTCATTAGTAATACAGCATCTTAGAAATTAGCAAGCTAAGCTTAACAAGCTGTTGTCAGAGCAAATTTTTTGCCTATTATATGAGAAAAAATGTTAAACAGAAGCATCTTTGCTGGTGATGCCTTTTAGAATTTAGCGGTCAATTTAAAACTGTTCAAAAAAACATTTAATGAATTTTTTTTTAGCTGATTAAATGAAATTAAGTTGTGATACACTAAGCAGACCAAATATTTTCTTCTTGAGTTTTTTTCATTTTTACTATGTTTTTTACATCTAGCAAAAAGGAAAAGGTGGCACAGTCAACACAGAAAATTTGATATTATGCAGTTCCTCCACATCTAGTGTTTGTATTTTTCTTAAATGGTGTAGGTTGGAACAGGATACAAACCAGGAATGAATCCTCTGTATAGTTCACTAAGTACAGCTTGTTTCTTTCAACAAGTCACTTAATGGAATACAGGAGAGGTTTAATTACCTGATTTTGATTTTTGTGCTAGAGGTCAGCATTGGGAAGGTTTGTTTTCTAATGTAAATTAGAAGCAAGACAGGACAGTGTCTTTACATGAAATTGGATATTTAATGAAAAAGAGGACTCAGAAAGTCAGTTCTGTGTGCATTTACAAATTTAATCACAATAGGAACAAGTGCTGTTTATTTTTGGATCCAGTTTTGATCCTATGTTACAAGTAGTTTAGCCAGAACCCACGCCTTACTCACCTACTTTAACTACGTTTAATGCATATGTCCCTTTAAAATAAATAAGGCTCACAGGGTGCAAACCCTGTCAAGTTACCTTAAGGAACAGATGCCTCAATACCATCCAGTGATTGGATAGAAAAATGTTTCACTTTATTACTTGTGTGTGAAATGCAGGCATTAGAGCTTGTCATAGGAGGAGTAAATATGTAGGTTTTAAAAGAAAAGGTACTTCTTCCACAGGGAAGTGGGGTTTTTGGTACAAACTGAGGACTGTACCAGGTGGAGTACAGTTGTGTAAACTTGTTTATGCAGTTCCTTGTCCCAGAAGTGCTGGATCTGATGGATGTGGGCTGTGTAGGGATGTGCTCAGTGAGCTCAGAGCCTGAAGGGAAGTCAGATGTGCCGTGGTGCAGGCTGTGCCTCGGCTCACGGAGCGAGGCCGAGTGTACACGATGTGTTTTGTTAAACGTGGGTGCACAGGATAGCTGGAGATCTCACAGGATGAACAGGGCAGCTCGAGGAGAATTGTTTTCCAAGGAGTCAGTTCTCATGAGTTTCAGTCATGTCTGAGGAGTGTTTGAGTTGAGGTTTGTTGGAGCAGGTGGTGGGAGCCTTTGGCGTGGCGGGGCTTTGCAGGGGCTGTGCCCGGTGAGGGGCTGCTGCTCACCCAGCTCCTCAGGGCTGGCATGATGTCACTCATACATTATTCAATGCCTGTGGCATTACTTTGTTTCATTTCCCAGTTAAAGCATGGAGCTTTATAAAGAATGCAGAACACCTCATGAATAATTGAGGCAGGGTGGTGAGACAGTGTTGTGTGGCAGAGCGTAGACTGTGCTGGAAACGGCAGATTCTATTTCTGGTTGACTCACTGCTCTGCTGTGTAAATTTGCACTGGTTCTTTCATTTCCACGTAAAATAAGAATGAGTTAACTTCTTCAAAGTGCTCTAGTATGCTCATAAAAATAACAGCTTTTGATAAAGATGTCTGAATTTTAAGAGCGTGCAGATCATGGAGTAATTTACATCAAGTGCAACCCCCTTTTTACATAATGCCACCACCATTGTGCTGGCATCTATCAGGTGTATTGAGAATAGCTCTGAGAAATACTGCATCTTTTAGGCACTGGCCTCAGTGGGAACTCTTACTTTGGTAACATATTGCATGTAAAATCTAAAAATACTATCGGGATTGTTTCTGAAGTTATGAGAAACAGGCTTTCTCTCCAAAGCTTTGAGTTTGAATAGAGAAAAAAGCTTATGAATAAATCTGTTTAAATATGTGGCATGTCTAATTTCTTCATATTCAACAAAAGGATTCAGAATATGGATTGCAGCCTTTGAATTACAGTCCTCACATGGTGGTGGGTTTTCTATTTCTTAAATTTTTTACTTGTTTTTGAAGCAGCTATGGGGCAGGTATAAAACATGAGTTCATATTTTTATTTAGTCATATGCTGCCGTGTTTCTTCTAATGTTTTGAAGACACTTTGAGATAAGCAGTCTTTCTGGCATCTTTTTTCCCTTTCATGTACATTGTACAGTTTCAGAAATTTCTAAGATGGTCAGAAAGGGATATTTTTTTATAGAAGATGTTGGTTTACCCTATGGTTTTGGTTGCTGAAAAATACTGGATTAAAATGTATTTCAAAACAACATCATTAGAGAGCAAGTCCAGGAAAACACTATGCTGTTGATTTCAGCTCTTGAATATTCATCCACTTTTGAGATTAAAGGATATTTTGGAGTCAGTTGTGATGTATGATGATGCTTTAAGGTATTTGTTGAACTTTGGAATATATGAAAATAAAATGCAAATATAAAAATATGTTGAACCTTCTTTTAATTGATGCTTATGTAAGCTGATCTTTCAATTTTGGTTACTTAAACTGCATAGAGTTAAACCTGTTGATCACACACAGACAGCTGTGGAATCAAGTGGAGCCTCTATTGTCATCTCATTGGTTTTATGGGTCTATCTATGGAAGTACAAAAAGAAATGGCTATTTACAAGAAATAACTGAAAACATTCAGAATTTTTAGTCCTTCCTCTTTAGCTCACTGTTATTAGTTTGTCAGAAACAATTTGAAGAATTCACTGTTACAGAGGCTGAATTCCACAGTAACAGCTGTAAAATGAACTGAAAGTCATCTTACACTTGCTCTGAAGAATATCAAATGAATTTTGGGACACCCCCTTGCAGGCACTTGCTGAAAGTGGATCTGAAGTGCTTGCATTCTGCACCCAGCCATTCTTCCTTACATTTCCCATGTTCCTACCCAGGAGCTGCCCATTTTCCCTTGAAACAGTTTGTATCATAAAAAAATGGTTGTACTGACCTAGAGGGTACAAAGCTAATATGCATTGACTTTATGCTTATGTAACTGTCTTGCTAATTTTTGCTAATTAAACACTATTTATAAGTGTCTTTTTTTAAAGACTTTTTGCATGTTAGGAAAACCAGTAATTGACACAGATTTATTCTCATAAATCCTCACTTTGAGGCTGGGTTCCCACTGGTAGCATATTATTAATTTCATACTTTTATCTTTTTCTGCATGATGTTTTGATGTGCATTCCTTTCCCACAAAGACATTCAGGTGTCACTCTGTGAGTCTTGCTGCCTTTCATCCAGTGTTATTGGGGGCTTGATGTGGGGATGACTGTGAGCCTGTCTTGTGTGCTGGTCTGTGTTGTTGATGGAATGTGGCAATCCTGGTGACACGCTCTAGGAAACATTTTACTTTAGTCAAAGGGTATGTACAGAATGGGAAATCTGAAAAAAAAAATCAGTGATTAATTGCCCAAAAAATCCTAGGAGCACTTCAGTACTTTATTTCAAAACTTTTTCTAGATTTGCAGGTTGAGTTGTAGTTGTCTAATCAAAACATGATGAGTAATTTTATCTTGCAGTTCATACACCTTTGTGTATTTTGGGTGTTGCATAGTCGTATCTGCTCAGGGCTTCAGAAGCCTGATCTTGAGGAGCATGGAGAATTTGTATCTTGATAGCTTCTTTCTGAGGGTCTGGGTCATGTACCTGATAAAGGTACATGACCTTTGCAGGGTTTTCACTCTTGAAAGAAGCCTGCAGCATGGGGTGTAGCAGAATGAACATTATTAAACAATTACTAGCACAGGAAGGAAATTAAAGCTGAAGAAATAGCCTGATATAGCAGTGTCAGTGTTCCACCTTTGAGTAGAATGGATCAGACACATTTCAGTGACTCAGCTTCAGGACTGAGAGCACTGTGAGAACCTGCCTTTCAAGAACTAACAGTGAGGTAACTTTCCAGAAGGCTTTTGAATTCAAGACACAATTTGGTTTTGGTTGGTTTTGTTGTTGTTGTTTTTTGCTTGTTTTTTTGGTTGGGTGTTTTTTTTATGTACAGCCCCCAATTTATTTTCTGTTTCTGTTTCAGAAGTTGCACATCAGAAAGTTGGAAGAAGAGGTGTATCGATACCACTGTGCAATTCCAAGAGGCAGAAGAGCAAACCTTATTGTTACCAACAGGTATTAAATTCTGAATGCTTTCTAAGGGCTTGACATGATTTCAACATGGACATTAGACATCTGGCTAAGTCTAAACTGATTGCTATTCTCAGCCTATCTATTTTCCTTCTCTATCTTCTTCTTGATTTTTAAAATATTTTATTTTGTTTCCTTAATGGAAAATGTAATCTAGTTGTGATGTCAGTGCTGGATACTAGTTTGGGAACACAGTTTACTCTGAGATCATTGACCCTTTCATCATACCAGAGGGAAATATTCTGGTTTTTCTCTTTGTTTTTGGTTTTTCAAATTAGCTTGTGATAAGAGTTTGCAGTCAAGCCAGTGGTTTGATAATACACATTTACAACCTTGTTAATTAAAGGATATTCTAAATTAAGTCTTAAGTCTTTGTACCAGCATGAAAATTAATATTTAACTCATCAGACAAGTTTCAGAATTCACGATGTTACCAGTCTTGAGTTTGAGAACTCGAAAGGGATTATGATCTCCACATTCCATAGGTCACCAGTTTGCACCTTGGCTGAATGTATGGGAGAGGCTCATCCATAATAACACCACAGAGGCTTCCCAGTGTGGTTTTTTTAGTAATGATCAGCACAGCTCAGAATTCAGGCTGCAGATGGACAAGCTTTTTGAGGCACTGACCAAGGCCATGAATAATAATTGAGCAGTTCAGTTGTTTGCAGCCTTAGATAAATTTACACTTCTCTCCTGATCCCTGTTCTTGGCCTGCTCATACTGTGTGGTATCTTCCATCATCTGTGGCTTTTAAAGACCAAGTGGTTGTCTCAGAAGGTATTAAGGAAATATGAGTCCACTGTGACTGAGTGGATACTTCTGATGCACATAGAAGTCACCTTCTTAAACAAGTGTTTTCATTTTGTTTAGTTTTTCTAGCAAAAGCTCTAGTCCCAGGGAGAAATTGGGTGTAAACTTTTTTTTTCTTGAACAGGAGAGTGATATATGTGAAAGAAGTGGAAATCTTAGGCCATTTAACAACAGAGTGGGATTACTTATTTGAAGAATTTACACGTTATCCCTCCTATGAAGCAAATATTCTAAAAATTACTGTTTTGGTAAGAAAAGCACTTACATTTTCTTCTACTTAACACTCACTAGAGGTCCAGACATGCTTTTATCTTATTTATGATTCTAACTGCTAACTAAAGGACTATATGACTGGATGTACTGGAAGTTTCTTGAAAGTATGACAGTTGGGTTGGGCTGAGACCATGTTGAAATCTAACCTGAAGTTGACATTCAAGCCATTTAAGCAACAGATTCTGCATTCTTGTTTTGTGAGTCATCTGAAGCACTTTTTTGTTCCCCTCTGCAGCAGGATCAAAAGATGTTCCAAAGAAAGGACAGTACAGGTCATGAATGTGTAAAGACAGTTCAGCTTTGGGATGAAGCTACAGCAAGGGTATATTCTTTTTTTTAAAATCTTCTTTTATTATGATATTGTTAACAATTGTCAAAACTCAGCGTGTAAAAAAGATGGTAATGTTCAGAGACTTGTTAGAGAATAGGCTGCTGTGCTTGAGGACCATTTCCCATAGTTTCATGCTGAAAAATGAGTTTAACCAAGAGTATGATGAGACCAGGTAGTCCAAAGTATTCTAGAGAGTTTATGCAATAATAATTTAATATTGAAGTTACACAGTCTTAGGTTTTGTATGTCAAAGCTCCCTAAAGGAAAATAATTCCACTATATAAAGTGCTAGGTTGTATTAAATTCAGTATAGGCTGTAGGATTCCACGTATCTCCTCAGTATTTCAAGATCATCTGTAAGTGTAAGTAAGTAAGTATCAAACCAATAAGTGTACTTTGTATGAAAAGGCTTACTTAGATTCCTCCCTTCCTACACCTGGTTTTGCTACCATTTATCTCTAAATGTTTGTTCCTGTTGGTGCTGGGGAGGCTGGAGTATTTTGTGAGCCTTTGTTCTATGGATGGTTGGATCTTGTAGGTAACTTACATAATCTGATCTATCAATTTAGGTAAATTCCAGGGTACTTCAACAATAGAAAAATTTACCTAGGAAACCATGTGTGTTACTGTAGTGTTGTACCAGGTGATGAGAGGTGGTGTTCTCTCTGATACCGAAAGTGAAATCAATTAGATCCACAGTGCCTTGGAAGCACGCTCGAAATTGTAGCTCCAGTAAATGGCAAGTCAGCAGATGGAATCAGAATCGGGGCCAAATTGCTGCTGTTAAATTGATTGAGCCTTCTAAATGAATGGGTTAGACTGGGAAGGTAAAAAATTGCTATAATTTGGAGGCACTTCATATACTGGAAGAGTCTATCTTAGTTCTTTACTGTGTCTTCTCTAAAAATGTTCCTTCAGCTTTCTCTTATAGCAAATCTTCCAAATCACACTTGGAGTTGAGGCACATGTTCAGACAGTCCCATGTGCCTTCAGTGTGTCTGTGTCTTAGTGGCATGGCCAAAGCTGGAGCATTGCACAAACCACACAGGTCACACTAGAAGATACTCTCTTGTGTTCAGTTATGTTTTTCTGGTATTGTTTCCTAACTGCACATTCCTTTGCTAATGTTCATGCTGGTATCTATACATTAAAAATAGATTTTTCTGTTCTCAAGTGCAGTACTACCCATTTACCTTTTGTGGATTTCTCTTTCTGTTCATCAGTTGAATATTGTGCATGTGAGTCAGGAGCCGAGTGTCTAACTTAAACCAGCCTGTGTATGTGGGTTTCCATGCTTGTTGAATTTGCCGTGTTTTAGTAGCATCTTATGGAAGAAAACTGCTGCCTGCTTTAATGGTTTTTTTGCTTTCACTCTGTCGTTTTACAGAGGGTTTGTTGTGCCATTCAAGAAGCCCAGACAACAAGAAAACAACAGAAGCTGGTGAAGAGAGCATCCTTGCAGTTGAGGAAACCTTAAATGCTGCCTTGATAATGACAGGATTTGTTGGGTTTGACCTTTGGTATGCAATTTTCTCCCTAAAGTTGATTAGAAGCAACATGGAAACATTGGGCAAAAAGTAAAAATAAAATATCTGAGGTCTTCTTTTGGAGTTAGCAGCCATTAACACTTTAGTTTTAGAAATCATGCATCTTTTGAAAGCAATGGATTTCTAAAATGTGCATTTCAGTTTAAAAGTTACAATTTTCGATAACGTGTTTTCCCACCCTGGAATTTTATTTTCTGCCTTTTTTAATGCCAGAGATTATAAAATTAAGTGGTTATCTTATTTGCACTCTAAGTTTATGGTTTACAGTCCGGTGGTAGTAGTTGTGATTCTGGTGTTTTGCAAAATGAATTACTTCTGTTCGTGACTGAAATGAATTAAACACTCTATTTTAGACAACATTTTCCTTAAATTAAAAAACTGTACATAATTTAGCTAATATAATTTCATCTCTGAGTGTTTAGTATTAGGAAATACTGCATTGAAGTAATGTAAGAATGAGTATATATGGAAGAAATGGGCTATTGTTGTCTGGAAATGCTTACTTTGGAATGTTGCCACATTGTAAATGAAAATCTGCACTTTAAAAATGGAAAATATTGTTCACCTGTTGTGTGCCTGTTTATGGTTTTGGTTGTGTCACTGTAGCTTAAAGACTTCTCCAGGAGGAATAGCACACTGTGTTTAGCACCATATGTCAAAAGCTTAAATCTGAGAAATGATCTGTCCAAATTTCAGTGTGTAGTCACTCCACTGGAAGAATGCCATCTCATTAAGTTAAAAGTCACTTCTGATACAAAGATTTTGTGGCAGTTTCTCTTCCTGAAGACTGTTAATGTTCAGTTTAACACAACATTTAAACACAAAGCGTGTGCCTGGTGTGAATAATCCCATGAACTTCCTTGAGACAAGTTCCATTCTTAGCACGAGGCACATCCATAGGTAACTGAGTCAAGGAGTACGTGAGCAAACAGATTGGAGTGCAGTGATCAGTGAACTGAGAGCTTTTGCTGTCAGTCGTTGGCTCTCAGATAAGAAAATCACTGTCCTTGTGAAAACTCATGAAAATTTGCCCTTTCCAACTTACTTCACTTGGAAAGAATAATTTCTATTTCTTACTTTAATTTTGTGCTAGATAATAGCTGTAGATACAAACTTGATGAACTAAAATGACAATATTTTTCTACAGATCCATGCAGTGAACGAGGCCTGGCTTTTTAAACTCTGTACTTAAGGGCTGGTGCATTGTATAAATGCACTCTTAACCTGTACCTATGAGCTCACCAAAGTTAAAAAGCCTAAGACATTTGAAAGTAAGCTGCCAAACACAGAACTTTTAGAGAGCATTGCACACGTGATTTTATTGCTGTTGGATGCACATGGCCATTAATCCACTTTGCTACATGGGGAAAAAATGTGGTACAGCCTTTAATTCTGTGCTATCACCTGTTTTCTACAAAGCTCTGCTCAAACAATAAATAAATTAGCTGTCTAGGTTGTATGTATATCAAGTTCATGTTATTAAAAAAAAAAGACAATAAATTTTTATATGCAAGTATTTGTGCTATGATTTAAAGCGTTGTTGCTTCTCAAGTGCATTATGTGCTGTTGCTTTGCCTCGTGTCACTGACACTGTGTGAAAACAATCATTGGAGTAGGAAGGTACTGCAAAAGAGCTTTCTACAGCTCAGCAGCTCCTGCACCTTGTTTTCTGGCATTTGGGGATAGTTGTTTGTGTACTGCCTCTTAATTCATACTTGAAAATAGATGTCACTGTAGTCTACTTGGTGCATGTTCAGACAGTACCATGTGCCTGTTTTTAGGGGAATTGGAGCTTAAAACAGTTCTGAAGGCACATTTCTGACTCCAGTCTTCTGCTCGATTCAGTTATATACTTCCTCATGTTTTTGGTAAACTTTCTAGTTTGAATTGTAAGCAGTAGATATTTCATTTTCTCATATTTCATTATTTTGAATGCATATCTTTGCAGTTTGGGTTGCTAGCTGAATTTGAACTGGTAGATGACCTCCAGCTGAAGCGTTGCATGACCTTTACCACTTGGATCAAGAGGACACGAGAGAGGAATTCCATTTCTTGCTTAAATGAAGATGGGTGTTTGGGATGAATAGGTTTCCAGTGCTTGTCCTGGGCTTTCCTCAAGTGTTCCATTCCATTTTACCGTGTGTCCTTCTGTCTTTGCTTTTTTTTTTTAGAGCAGCCTTTGGCATAGCTGCATCCTCTGCAGCTGCAAATGCTGTTGACTCTACCTGGGCTTTGTGCTCTGACTTGGGAAATTTTTTTTCCTGTCAGTTCTTTCCCTTAAGCTGGTGCATTTTCTTGGACTGCTGGCTGAGGGAGTTGAGGGACAAGAAGAGTCTCTTGTCTAGACCCTAACTGTGTGTTCAGCATAAGAACAACTGTAGAATTAAATCCTGTTTGCATGATCTGTTGGGGTAAGAGGGTAAGAGTATGTTTTCAGACAATCTTGAGTGATGAATTTCAACTGTGCTGTGATGCAAGTGAAAAGCTTTTTCAAAGATTTTGGGTTTTATTTATTTTTTTAAGTATCTGGCAACAATATGTTTTTCCATACCTTAAAACTTTCATGCCTCTGTGAAGCTCTGGAGTTTTCAGTATTACTGAGCACACTGAGTTGCTGAGCTGTTGACATCTTCCTAGCCTTTTCCTTACAATGAGCTCCCAGAAGCTTTCTGCTGTCTCAAAGGCCATTTTTTACTGAATGTTAAGACAATATGATTAGTGTTAATTAGAACTCCAAGCATTTAGGTCAGGCCTGGGTCCTTGCTTTGCTTCAGTTACTCCTTTGCTTTCTGCCTCATCATAGGTTTCTCCAGCTCTTCAAAAGCATTTTTTTCACAAGGTGTGGATGAATGTTTAGTCCTTGTGACTGTTTCTCAGTCTCTTGCTTCAGCTGTAGCCTCCTGAAACCCTTCTGAAAGTTGCTCAGTCCTTTGTGCCGTGCCCTCCCTGTCCTGGTGTGCTCAGCTGTCCCCTAGGTAAAGAACAGTACAGCCTTCCTCAGTGTAGATCTGTGACCTAGTAGCCATTTTAAAAGGACAGTAGCAGGAAAAGGATAATACAATCAAGCTGTTTCTTTGAAAAACACATTAATATGCTTGTGCTTACATCTTTAGAGCTACTTAATTCTTTAAAAAAAGAATGACGTGAAAACTTTTGAAATAGATAATTGGTGTATGTGCTTCTTCATGGGATAGTGCTATTAGTTTCACTTAACTGTGAGTTTCTTTAGGGAGCATTTTACTTGGATAGTATTCCTTGAGTATCTGCCCAATCTGGAGATGAATAGATATTCACATGCTGAAATGTTGTATTTTGAAAATGCAATCAGCTTGTTTACTAATTTCTTTCATGAGCTTGCTCCATTTTGCTGTTAGCTGTTCAAGGGGATTTTAGGCTCTCTTTCAATGAGAATTCTTATTGGATTTTATGTAGACTTCTTCCTCTTAAAATGACCCTTTATTTGTTGAGTACTGCCAGTCATTCTCTACAGAGTTACAATAAGCCAACCACTTAAAAGTACTTAGGTGAAATTTTAAAGAAACGAATAGCATCACACCATTCTTAAACCCCCCCAGGTTGTGGAATATCCATCACTGCAGATATTTGCAGCCTGAGTCCATGTGGTCCTGGACAATCTCTCTGGCTTACTGTGCCTGGACTGTGCAGCCTCAGGAGATGCCTTCCAGGCCCCACTGGGATTCTGTCACAACAGGAAATCTGAAATATCCCACTCTCCCTCCAAAACCAAAGCAAATCATCCAAGATGAGAGGTTTTTTGTTTCCGGTGATAACTTGAAGTATATTCATCAAAAGAACTTTGTACCTCTCACCATCACATTTAACCGTTTTCTCAAAATTTGCAGAGCCTGGAAGATTGTTTGGTTTGTTATAGGCACAGAATAGGAGTGGTTTAGTGGTAAGAGAATAAATAGTTTTGGAAGGGATCAATTGTGAAATTGAAGGAGGGGATAAAATAAGTAATTTGCCTTAACAGTCAAGTACCAATGTTCTTATTTCATTGCTGGCAGCAAATAAGCTTTTGTTGTAGTGGAGTAACACAGAGATTACAGTAGGTATATCCTACTCTTGGGCTTTGGTTGGCAACAAGGATTATTTATATAAGGGTACCTTGGGTCACTCAGATACTTAAAAATAAAATTAAAAAGATTTACTTTTAAAAGTGTAAACTGACTTGTGAAACCTTTTGAAACTAGCTAGCATCTGTCTGACAAAATAATTCTTTCAACAGCTGATAAAGTCGCATTTAGTCAAACCTGAGTGTGAAGACTTAATTTGGAATAGATGCCAGTGGACTGACCAGAGAAGTTTTAACATTAGAAGCAAGTGGAAGGATTTGAGAATCAACATATACAACTTCAAGTTGCATTGGAAAAAGCAAAGCTTTAATCTGTTTATTAAGATTTCCTTGGCAAAGGTATGCTTTGGAGGGAGAGGGCAGTTCCCAGCTGAACCTGTGATGCCACATAGCAGAAGGACACATTGATGTGGGGGAGGGGGGAAGTTATTTTACAAGTCGATATCTAATTAAAATTTGTTCCAGGTATATGAATATTTTTTTTAGTTTACTAATGATCCTAATGCAATTCCATCCCTTGGATTATGAATCCTATTTGCATAATCACTAAGTAACAGTGAGGCAAATACACAGATCTCCAGACTTTAGCATTTATTATCTCTCTGCTGCAATTTGCTTCTGTTTTGAATTTTTCTAGATATTTGTCATCAACTGAGGTGGTAGCTTAATCTAGTTACCTCAGTTGTCTGAGGGAGAAAAGCTGAAATATGAAAGGAGAAATAACTCTTACAAGGGAAAAAACTGACCTATTGGAAGGACCATGTGAATTTAAAATTTGATTCTGTTCACTGTGTCTTTACCCTTCCTGGAAGTTAACAAGTAAACCTCTAGTTTGACAACATTATATATTCTTTATTATGAAATGTGATTGCTCATGTCTGTCCTGGTCTAGTCTTCAGATTGCATTGGGGTGAGGGAACAAGGGAGATGGGAGGAACCCCAAAATATTGACATGGTAGGTTGGGAGTGAAGGAAGGTGAAAGCAGGGTAGTGATAAATCCATAAAATGACTACATCTTTAGGGGTAAAACCAAATTATTAAAAACCTGATTTGGTATCCTGCTACAAATTCCTTTTACATCAGTAACTGGGAAAAGATCTAGTTGTGAAGACAAACTGCAGTACTTGAAAACAGTAACTTTGTTAGATTTTAACAAGGAAAGGAAATTTTTGCTTGGATTTCAGTCAGAGAGGCAGAGCCATTCCCAGATACTTTACTGGAGTCAGCAGATGGAGCACTGAAAATTCTCTGTATTGCTAAAATGACAACACTCAAATTCCACTGCTGGCCTTGTGTTTGTGTCCATGTTATTTCTGGACTCTGCTGTTTATCAGAGCTAAGTACAGTAAAGATGTACAAGTCTGAAAAATGCTTGTCTGAAACAAAAGGCTTGAAAAATAGGGAAGCAGTTTGTGCACTAAATAATGTAGCGAGTTTGCAGGGATTTGAAATGTCTGCCCATCAGGTATGACATACATTCCTCTCACATATAATAAAAGCTTTATAGGTAAATCACTGAGCTGTGCAGATCTGGTCTCTGCACTGATAAATGTGGCCCTGAATCTGCCCTTGGCTTAGTTGATGTATGAGGACTGGCTTGTGCTTATAAAGCTTCCTCTTGTGTTTGTCATCTTCTCCTCTGGCTGTGCTTTCCCTTTCCCTGCTGGAAAGAAATTTGCTGTTGACTTTTCAAGATCTATGACATTAGACTGAGATGCTCATAAGGCATCCAAAAAGACTTCTGCAACTGATCCCGTGGAATCGTTGCAGGTTAATTGTCAGTAAAAGCAGCACAAAGGGATATAATCAGGTAAAAAGAGAAAATGCAGGTTTAGTGTAATGAGAAACTTAGAACAGTTGATCAGCTAACTTTTTAGGGCCTTCTTCACACTTGAACAGAGTGCACCAGCCTTGAGTTACTGATGCTGATAATCATCAAGAGTAGACATTCTCTAAGTTGCTGTGGAATTTAAAAGATAAAACAGCTTATTACTTAAATCAACTTTGAGTTAATTGCAAAGATATTTTAAAGTTGGACTCACTCTAGCACAGCAGAAATCTGTAGATGAGTGTGTCCAGATTGCAAATAGAGATGCTGCTCTAAGTTGTTGTTCCAGCAGTTACCCACAAGGTGGGGGAATGGACCTTTGTAGTTACTGCTGTTACCTTACAGCTTTCCTGCCCACCCTCCTCCTGCCTGGGTACCACACTTTTAAAATCACCTGCTTGATGTGGTCTGTGCAGAGCATGGAGCTGTAAATCAGAGCTTGTCAGAAGCTTTTCAAGATGTAGATCCAAACCTGGAGTTTTACAAGAGTGGAAAAAACATACTACAATGATCATTCTCTTGTTACTTCTCGTTTGTACACAGTGTAATAAATAATCTGATTTGGTGCAGATTTCCATGGGTACTGATTTCTTTAATGGGGAATGTTTTAGACTAAAGGCTTTTCTGTGTGGTTTTTACTGAAGTGTTCATTCTGTTAATGGTATTGTTGATCTGTAGGTGGCTGTGTAACAGGCAATGTCTTGTTTTCCCTCTCTGTATCTGATAAATTCAGAGAGATCTAAGGCACCCCAAGAAGCCATCAGGGTTCTTTAACAGGTTTGTGTACTTTGTGCTGCTTAGCTAAAGCTAATAAAAATCTAATTTTTCTTAGTACTTTATGGTAGATACTACACCTATTTCAAATAGTATTTAAAAATCTGAGATTAATACTTGCAAACAAAACAAAAACTAAAAATCAGCAATATTATTCTGTATTTGGGTCGTGACTGCTGCTTCTTGCTTTAGAGACTGCCACCGTGAGCTGCTGATAACAAGAACAAGTCCTCACTCACTCGTGTGGTTCAGTTGTAGGAGCCATCCTCACACCCTGGAGCTTCCAGGGCTCAGTGTCATGGATGCTCCTTTGCAGCATGCAAGAACTGAAGATGCATAAGCCCATTTGCTCTTTTTGTGTCTGTATTGTCTGTTGCAAGTCTCTTTCTTTGTCTGTTTTTAGGATCCTTTCCAGTTCCTTCTTCCTAAAGATTCTCTTCACAATTCTTTGCAAAGTAAGGCTACCTAAATGTTTCACAATTTGGCTGGATCTTTTGCTTGCAAAAGAATATTTAATGAGGGAAAATATTCCTGGAAGGGCGTATGGGAGAAAAGGGTCTTTATTGTAGGGGAATTACACATTTTAAACCAGGTTATTTCTGGTATTATCAGGCAGAGTGCTCTCTGTGCTGGATTCTGAGGGCTGCTCAGATCTTCCTGCTATCACTCACCATTTCCTAACCTTGTAGCATTTAGGGCTTACAGGCAAGGGCTGAGAGCTGAGGAGAAGGCAGGAAAGAGGGAGATGGGGCACTTGCAAGAAGATTGCTGCCTATACTCCTTTTGTAGACTCTGCCTAGCTGCTCTCATCCTAGCCAGGAGGAGACAGTACCTTGTGGCTTTGTGGCCCATCTAGTATTACCTGGGTAGCCAGCAAGTAACACCAGGATTGTATTTTAGTTCCAAATTTGGCCTTTTTATTCATGGAATTCTGCTGGACATTGTGTCTGGGTTAATATCTGCCCTTTTTTGGGGGAAGCTTTAAGGCTTCCATTGGCACAAAGGCGAACTGAGCTGGCTGTGGTAGCCCCGACACTCTTGAGATAACCTGAGTAACAAATTCTGGATGGCCTCTCATTTCCTTCTGATAATTTCTGTGGCCTGTGCCCGACTAATCTAGAGACATTTGAAGGATTTAGGAGCTTAGAACAAAGGAAGAATGGAGAAGGAAAAGTGAAGAAACCTGGATAGGCCAAGAGACTTGAGAATCATGTTCTGACTCCAGTGCTTGCTCTCTGTGATCTGTACTCACAACGTTTAAAACCCTCATATAACCTAGGTGTCATAACCATTTATATTTGGCTTGTAAGAGCTTCTTAAAACTTTGCCTTAAAACTAGAGGCAATAGTTATTTTTGTCACAGATAAAAGTCAATGGAGGAATTCTTCAAGTTTGCTCTGTAGATGTATTACATGTTCTGCCCTACCTCTAGCTCTTATGTTGGCTGTTTCATTGTAAAAGTTAGGCATGCTGAAGAGTTAGTAGGTGTTTGTTAACTCAAGTTGCACGCTAAAGGCAGGGAGTTTCATTTGAATGAAGTTTTAATTGAAAAATGACAGCTTTCTACAGTGGTTCCATTTTCATTGTCACTGAAAAATTGAGTACTAGAAAAGAAATTTAAAAAAAAATCAGCTGGAAGCTGAAGTAGTCTGGTTTTGGAGTGTTTCAGTGTTGTCTGATACAAGTTTCAGAGGCTTTATTGCTTCTGTTCCTTTCTGTGTGCTGAGGTCTGAGACCTCTCCTGGGGGAGATGGATAATGCTCCCATTGGCAGAGTGGAGTCAACAAAATGCCCCAAAACCAGAGGCAGGAAGCAAAGAAGGGAGTGTGAGATTCTAGCGGAGAGGCTGCTGGCAGGCAGGCATTAGATTAATCCACCAGCAGATACACAAGTGTGGGGCGTTGTCAAAGGCCTCTGCCAGATGAGCAACAAGTAGGCAGTTAAACCTCCACGTCCTTCCACTGACATTAGTCAAACAGATGCCAGTGTGCAGTAAATAGGCCATGATTTAGGATCCAGTCACCAGTGTACCTAGTGAAGATAAATTGATACAAAAGCCTTGCAGGATGAAGTCTGTCAAAGGTGTGAGCACACCTACGCACTTGGGAGCAGGGCAGCTATCCACTGGCTTTCCGAGGAGTTTTGGGAAGAAAGGCATCCTCACATTTCAAGTTTATAAATATAGAAAGAAGATGGTGTGAGAGCACAGCATGTATCTGAACTGGGGCCACCTGAATTTCTAGCAGTTCAGTCAAGAGACTTATTGTGCATTTTCAGTGGCTCTTGAAATAGATTTCAGTTGGTGGGATACAAAGCAATACAGGGCAGAAGAATAGCATTGTCCTTGCAGCACAGGTGAATGCTTTTACTACCAGCTTTTCTTGAGAAAATATGCTTTTTTTTAAGCATCCAGGTGGACAGCATAGCAGAAGTGATTGCCTGCATAATATATTATTCAGCTGTTCCACTAGGCCTACTCTGTTACAGGTGATAGGGGCTTGGGAAAAACCTCTTATAATTAAGACAATTACAAACCCCATTTTTGGCATTTACTCTGGACTAAAATGGGGAAGGGGGAAACACAGTATAGTCTTATATTTCTTTCATAAAGTTGCAGTAAATGTTGTATGAGTGGATCATAGGGGAGATGACTTGTGTATTGAAACTTGTAAATACTGAAATATTTGTGCAAGTGATGAAGGTGCCACGTGCTAGTGAGTACTCATTTGTTTGGTCTGTATTAGAATATAGTGATGATGTTAGAAAATGAAATTAAGAGAGTTTTGTGTCTTTTACAATCCTGTCAGCTTGTAGAAACTAAGTGACATACAAGATGAGGTTGCTGAGCCCTCCAAAGAAGTTGTGACAAGAATAGTGTATAATGGAGCATAAAAATCATTTTGAGCTTGGAACATGGGAATGCCGTGAGAGTAGCAGACTTCTGTGACAAGACATATGGAAGGTATCTTAGCCACTTGATAAGCAACGCTGTAGCCACTGATCAAAATAATTTAAAGTTTCCTTTCCCAGGTGGTTGACTGAGGCATTTGCTTTTCACTGAGAAAGGCAGAGCTGGGGGTGACAGTGCTGCTTTGGGGTTGGTGCACAGTTGCTAACACTGACTTTGAGGGTGTCTTACAGCAGAGTTCTTATGTGCTTTTTAAAGCCTCACCCTTAAACACTCTGGTTTCCCATCTGGCAAGTAGGATTGCAATGCTTTTGTAACTGACTGGTATTTGATGTTTAAAATTGTCAAGTAATCAAATGTAATTAATGTAAATACTGTTAACTCCAGTTAAATCTCTGTTCAAGTGATCCTGTGCATTGACAGAGCAAGCATGTCAGTAACAAGGGATGATAGATGTTTGTCGGTCCTTTGATGTTTTATAAACATCCGAAAGTATTAATCCCTTTACACACGTTCATTTTGGCTGATGCTTGTAAACTAAAACATGCCAAATATATCTATCTCTTCATACACCTTGCCCCTCACTTCTGTAACAGTCAGAGTTCCTGTGGGGCACTTTAAAATACAATAATAATTGCTTCACAATATTTTAAGAAACACATTCACTGAAATCTTAACAGTAGCTGGATTATGTCAAACTTGAATTATTTTTTTTTAAGAAATAGGTTTAGAGACAAAGTGACCCTTTGCTATCCAGACCTCCTACTCGTTGCCTGATCAGATCTTGTTCCCTATTACAGCAGCACACAAAAATCGGAATTGTTTTTTGAAATGTGTTTTTTCAATCCTTGTAAAAACAAAAGTTTAAAACTTAAGAACTTTGCAAAGTTGTTTGAATGTCTTGAACCAAACCTCCCAAGGATGGCACAAAAATTAAACACACTGGCTTGTTAGCCTTCCAAATAATGTCATGCAAAAAAGCTTAGGAAAGAGTGTTCTTGTTCAGTTTCCATAAATGAAATGTCGTGTTACTATTTTGTTAATGTGAGGGAAAGTAGATCAGTTAAAAGGGTGAGTATGTTGACACATATTGATTTGAAGAAGAGTTGCTTGGATTCAGTTAAAAAGTGAAATCAAAACAAGAGACTTCTCTCCCTCTTCCCTCTACGAAGAATGGTGACATGTCCATCAGAGCACCAGCCTCCCACACTGCAGGTAACTGTATGCTGATGAAACTTTTTCTTTGATTGTATCATGAAACCTTCAAAACTTAGTGGTTTTGTCCTCATGGATACTGAAGGAAAATTTGAAAAAGGTATTACTGGAACAGGAAATTAGATTTTTTTCATAGCTGTGAATCTAAGCTCGGTTTTAGATTCAACCTGCTCCTCTTACATTTTCCTAGTAAGCCTTACAAAAAAAAAGTGTCTGCTGAGTATATCAGTCTTTGCATGATACTGTGGAGTGGAGAACATGAGACAATGCTGAACTCTCCTTGAGACACCAGCATTCTAGAGAGGCTGGAGCTGTATTTCTCCTGTGTGGGTGTTTGAGCATTTGAATTGGCCATCTGTAGGGACAGCAAACTGCTTAAGCTTTGTTTTCTTCTTTGTGAGGTATTTCTGTGACAGTCTGAGAACTAAACCAGGGTTCTGATCTGCAGAGGAAATGGAGATGGCTAGCTGATCCTTTTTAGAAAAGATATGATACTTATCTGGAGAATTTTCCTAAGAACTTTAGAAGCATAGTAAATAAAAGCAGTGAATATTTTTAGGTTATATTTAGAATCAGAACTCTTTATTTTGTTCATTTGGGAGTCTACATTGAGTTAGTTAAAATCATAGCTCTGTGATAATAAATTCCTCCAAAGATTTCCCACAAAGTTTAAAAAAAGCCTTAAACTTTAAACCCCCAAAATTAGCTGTGTGTGTTTTACATGTTACTATCTTTTATCTTTACTTGTTTCTATCACTGTTGTCAATGCTGAACCAGTGAGCACCATTTGTAATACCTCTACTCTGATTCAACGTGCTGAAATTCACTTTCTAAGGCATTTATTTCATACATACTATAAGAAAATTGGCTTTTGCACTGATTGTGCGTAGTTTTCCCAGGCTTATTTCTAGTTCACAGTGAAGCTCACAGCATTTCTCCTGTGTCGAGTTTCCACAGATCCGTGTTCATTCATGAGCCATCATGATGTGGAAAAGCTCCATGGCTTACCTGGCCACTGCTTGACTTAAGTTCAAAAGTTTTCATGCAAACCCCTCAATTACAGAGCTTTCTGCTTGTGACAGTTCCTTATCTATCTCAATTTTCTTTCTTTCCAAAGAGACAATGATTTAAGATTTGCTCTAAACATAATGTAAATGATAGATGGTACCTGACAGTTGCCATTGTTTGTCCAAACAGAATATTGTGTGCAGGAAGGGCTGAACAATCAGTCCTGGGTTCAGTTCTGGTTTGGGCTTGTACACAATGTGCATTTTTGCTCTTGACCACCTAGAAAGGTGTTTTTCAGTGGTCCTTTTCAGTAGGAGGTGTTGGCACTGGCAATTCTAAGAAAGAAGTTGTGATACCAGGTTGTAACTACCTTGCAAAAACTTTGTTGCTCAAAACAAACCTATGGAGAGGCTGATACTGTTAATGAAATCTGACAATAAATTACTTTAAAAACAGGTTTTCCATGGTTTAGTATTCAATTCCTCCACACAAGAACCCTGTATTCGATCTATGTTCTATGCTAGACCACAATGTCTTGGCAGTGGCTCATTTAAGGAAATCCACAAACACAAGCTGTCTTTAATTCTGGTCATATTTATTTAAAATTTAAGTACTATAGAGAGGCAACTACTGAGTAGTTATTTGTGTAAAGGTCTCCATTTGGGTTGCACATAGGCAGCAAGAGTGGAAGCTGTCTTAGGGAGATGGTGTTCTACGTGGAACAGTCTGTTTGTAGAAAATATCTTCCAGGCTGGATCCTGCATTAGCCTCAGGAGAGAAGCTAGCAATCAGGTGCCATTTAGAGGGATTAAGGAATTAAATTCTGGTTTGTTTGCTTTGTTTTTGTTGAATGTTCATGTTTATTTCATGAAGCTCAATTAGCAGACTGTAGCAACTCAGTCTTGGTTAATTTTCTATCAAATCTGTGAAAACAGGACCACATAGTGACTGGGTTTGTAGGAATATGAGCTTTTGAAAACCCATAAAGAATTTCCTTATTTCAAGAGAACGTTTGTTACAGTGATGGCAGCTGACTTTTGTATAATAGGGACGGTGCCCTGGTTTGGAGATTGCATTACTCAAAATGGAGGTGAACTTTAAAACCACTTTTCTTTGTGAATAATTGCTCTGCTTCTGGTGATCAAGATACACTGACAGTTAAAAAAATAAAAGGGCAATATCTTTCTATGAAGACAGCAAGTCCTACATGCACACCGAGCAAATCAGAGCAGTGACACTGTCACAATAAAGCAAATGCACTGCTTAAATTTCACAAAAGGTTTCAGCGTTAGCTGATGCTTAATCTGTTACAGAAAGAACCTTGGGATTTTCTGCTGTATTGCATCTGAGAAAAGCATGGTCAGGATTTTTATTGATTTTGAGTAACTCCAAACTACTGTACGGGAGACACTAAACTGCCACATTGCATGTTTGTGACATGTTGGGCTCCCACTCTGTATGTTTACAGCTGGATGTGAAAAATGGTACTGGGTTTCAATAGGAGTAAAAAAAGAGTGCTATATCTTCAATGCAGCTTTCAGAATGATCTCATTAATTATGAAGGGATGTGCAGCCATATGCTCAATGGCTGACTAAGCTTGAACATCTCCCAGTGCTGCTGGAGCCCTTGAAGGTTGTTGAACGAAACGTAAACTTCATTTTTTGCACTGTGCTGTCCCCCCCAGCATTTGAGCTACCATAAGCTGATCCAAGTCTGAGATCTGATGCTGCACTTCCAGGGTTGTTTTCACAGTAGAGAGGAAGAACCTAAGTGAGGCATGATGTTTGAGCTGGAATCTGATTGCATCATTATAATTGAGGCCTTCCTGAACCCGAATCTCAGAATTCACAACAGCTTTAGTGTTATTAACTGTTCAGTATGAGTTGGGTCAGCAGGTACTTTGTGCCTTATTTAATTATAAAAAGTCATCTCTCACTGGTCCTTACAGGCTGCTTTTGCTGCACAATTCTGCTTTCTATTCATAGGTTTTGCCTCTTCTCTCCTTCCAGCTGTCCACTTCGGACATGGCTTCAGTCTCAGGTATCCAGTAGCTATTTTGCCAATCATCAGGCCAGTGATATACTAAAACCCCACCAGGAACATTGCATTGCAGCTAGAGTTGATAGCAGATACCTGGCAATTACCCCATGTGCCAGTCACTGCCGTGTGAGTAAATACTGGGATTGCTTCAGTAAGTAATCACTCTGCTGCTGCTGGAGCTGAATGTTTGCCCACAATGTTTGCTCTGTTGTGGCAGCACCGCTGTTTATGCAGCTATGCTTGTGAACAAGGCAAATAAGTGTTAAAAAAATACTTCTTAACCTGGTTCAGTTTTCTTGTCCAAGGCACAGTCTGGCCTTGCAGACGGTGGCACGGGCACAACCAAATGGGCAGCCTGGGGGCAGCAGGAAGCAGCCAGGTGGAACCCCTCAAGCCAGGATGAATATGAAGGTGCTATCTGGAAGCATGTCCTAAGCAAGACAAGTTAAAATGTTTCAGTTTGTGAACAAAGGTTCTCTCTGGCATGTGATGAGTTGTTTCCCTAACCAGCCATGATTAGGAATACAGGAACTGTATGTTCTCTTTATGTCATAGATCAGAGAAATATGAGATCACCTCTTGTTTTCTCCTAGTGGAAACAGACTGCAAGAACTCCAAAATTAATTGAAACAAGAAGCTGGAGAACAGACCTAAAGAATATGTCCGGAAATTAAGGATCTAGCCAGTGAACTAAAAGTCTTTTAGTAGATACAGACACACCAGGGTAGCCAAAACATGATGATTCTTCCCACAAAAAAATTACTGCATTTTGCAGTGTGAAAATTTGCAATATGCTATACCTTTTGTGGCGAAGAAATACAAATTTTGCCCCTGTAAATTGATGCATTCCTGTACAAGTTGAGATGAATATGCATTAATGTAAATAATAAGATAGGCAGAACTTGCCACGAATTGTTGGTTTTTTTGCATAAGCTTGAAGTGTGCCATAAATATCATATTCAATAGTGTTGACAATTCCAATAAGTTCAGAGCCACTGTAAGGCAAAGCTGAAGAGCACCAAAGCTGAGTGTCTCCTAACTGGTCTGTAAGGTAAGCTGAGAGATAATGTCACTGCTTCAGGGGTGGGGGAACATGAGGTGACAGTAGGATGAAGATTAATCAGCTGTGGCTGTAGCACACCCAACTGTCTGTCCAGCACACCTTTTGCTGTAGGAAACTTGCCAAAGATGATTTATAGGAGTGGTTTACATGCTCTGACGTGAGACCTGGCAAGGGACAAGTCCAATTTCTGATTAAAACAAGACATATTTGAAATATAAATACACCTGGTAAGACAATCTGGTGAATAACTTGGAAATAATATTATTTGTGCCTGTGGTAATCTATTTCATAGTTCATTTCGTATTGAGCAGCTATTTGTGTGTGTGCAGAGGTGATGCAGGTAGTGAAGGTGTTATGCAGCATACAATCCAAATGACTTCCAGCCTTGCTGACTTGTAGTGTGGTCATATCTGAGCCATAATTCATGTTTGGCTTTCTACTGAAAAAGCAAATCTGAAGCTTTTGTTCATGTTCAGCAGCAAATCCAGCTCAGAGGGCTCTAGTGTTGCTGTCATCAGTCCTCTGCTCTGCTGTCCTCTCCTCTTTTTCTGCTTGCCAACATGCACACCAAAAAAGGCTGCTGAAGATACGGTGCAGTCTTCTACTCTTGTTTAAAAGCTATTTTATTGATAGCTATTTTACAGTAATATGTCAGATGCTAAGTATCTGTTTAGCCAAGAAGGGCTGTTTTCAGCTGTCCTGATGGTGCCTGTGGTGTAGATGCTGGTGGCAAACCAGGCAAAGTGACACAAGCTGTTCTCCATGTCCAGGGGGGAGATGTTGGTAAGTGCTATTTTAATAAATGAGTCTTGATTCTGCTACTGTAGCTGACACAGGAACCCATGGCAGAGCTGCTGTTGCAGTCACCCATCTTATTCCACCCACAGTGTCAGTCATCACTCCCCAGGGAAAGGGAACTAATTTGTCCTGATGACTAGAGACAATTAGAAACAAGAACAAGGAACAACCATCCCTTCCCAGAAGGTATTGAGGGGATGGACTTGTTTCACAGTCAATACCCTATCAATTAGGTGCTGCAAAGCTTGGTGGAGATGATACTTATGAGGATAACCTTATAAAGATTACAAGGTGTTGGTGGGGTTAAAAATGTGAGAGCAAGTAAATTCCTGAGCACAGAGCTGGTAGTGTATTTATCCTCTAACTGTGAATAAATGAAAGCAACACCAAGATGAAACCTTAACCAGCTACACAGTGGTTTAGCTGCTTGTCTGCATATGTGCAGGCACTCTGTTACTGCTAATAGGAATTAAGTGAAAAAGTCAAGGAAGGCTGCAAAACAGTTTTCCAGGTGTCTCAGTGCTCATTCCACAAGCTAATCTTTTGAAGCTGGTTTGGAGCCTGAGGTCGGTTCTGTTTCTCTGCGTGTGCATGAAGGAAGCAGACGTGGCTCTAGAGAGGTCAGGGGCAGGAACAGACGTGTCCTTGCACTCGTGCTCCTTGGAGCTTTACAAAATGTTCCTTTTCCCCAAAAGAAACAGGGCCGTGGAACACGAGGGGAAGCTGCTTTGTGAGGCTTTGAGGTGTCATGAGGCTTCTCCTTCTTCCTGTCCCCTGTCCCCAGACAGGAGAGAAGAATGAGAAATGCAGAGTCTCTCTTTGTGTTTCTGATGTGCAAGACAAATTTGCAGTGCTGTCAGGCATTTCTTCCATAATGTGTGTGAGCCTACATCCTTGAGCAAAGGAATCCAGTTCAGTAAGGACTGCATGCTCTATCAACAGGTATAAAAAGATATAAATGAGAATTAACCAAGAAAGTAATTTTTCAGAAGTCCTGAAATATCACTGCTTTCAGGGAAGGTGCCTAGTAGGAAATTTGTTTTTCAATTTTATATATAAAGAGATGTGTAAAGAATGAAGTTACTTATTTCTTTCATGGTATTTGAAATAAAAATTCTTGCTTGTTAATTTAAATAAAAATTCTCTAGGGTAGCAGTGGCTCAAAGAATTTCTACTGTAAAAGTTCAACAGTAACTTGAAATGCACCTTTGCATTGTAGGTCCAACATTTGTGTGTTTGTGGTCGTGTGTATGTTGGTCACATTCAGTAACTTGCAAGGTCCCTCAAATTGCTGTGATTCTTAAAGGAATCTCTCCTCAGGCAAACCACCTGTAGGATATTTTGTTGTGAAATGATCTCTGATTGAACATAGGTCTAAAAATCGCTGTAATACATGACTATTGATACCATCTAGAAGTGTATTCCTTGGAGTTCTGGGATCTTTGTTAAACTGGCAGCTCTCAGTATAAATCTGTATTTATGTTTTAAAAGTGAACGAAAATATGATCAGAGATCAAAATTGAGGAAGCTTCAATCCTTACTTAACCAATTATTTTTATAATCCTAGCAATTACAGTTCTTAAAAGCATTGATTTGTCCTGGATTCAAATTGGATTAATATCTTAAATGCCATTCTTTAATGTGAGAGACCAGGGATGTAAAAATGAAGGAAAATGGAAAAAAAAAAAAGTGCTTTCATTTTTTTAACTTGCAAGTATCCTGACTTTCTAAGGAAGAGTTATCACTGGTTTGTCTCCAGACGAATTGTTAACAAGTGGAAGTCTACAGGATATATGAGGAGTTTTAAAACCTTCAATTTCTTATCTCACCAGTTGTTTCTTCATGTAGATTGTCCTTTTCTCTACTATATGATGCAGTATATTAAATTGCATGGAAAAAGGAAAAAGCTTACCTGAACTTTATGCTTCTTGACTGAGAATCTTGGGTAAAAATATTCTTAGTGACTTCAGTCACTGTTTTGTGATTGTTGCTTTACAGCTTTCTCCCATATACATTCCAAATTTTCAGATGTAATAAATGAAACATCTGCTATACTCTGTTTTTAAGAAAAGCTGAAAATCTGTATTAAATAATGCCCACAGCAAATGTATTTGCCTTTGGCTTAGCATCTAGCTTGAAGATTGTCCAAAATTTGATATTACTAAGGAACATGATTTCCAAGGTTTTGCCTTGTTAATGTTAAAACATTTATATACACTGTGTTTTGAACTTACTATAAACTTCAGTTGTGTGTGACTATCCCAAACAGGGGATTTTCCTATTAATGCTGAAATGGATTTCCCAGTCAATGAGACTGCACACTCACTATAGGAGATGCAAGGCCTGGCTGCTGTGACATTTGCATACTTATTTCTGACTTGGGATATTTATCTCTGTGCCAGCTGAGTGGCAATAGCTGATCTGAGGGAGAGTTTCCTGTCTGGAAAGGCCACTTAGGAGCTATTGTTGGCCAAAAGAAGCCAAAACAAAATCAAACTCCCCCAAAACCCCCAAACCAACAGTGATTTCCTGACCTGGGCTGTTGTGTTGGATTCTGCTATTTTGAGTCGTCTGACATCTGCCTTTTAATCACAGTGTCTGGGCTGTGCCTCACACTATTTTAGCAGTGGTTGCTAAGTGAGATACCAGGGTGACATTTCTTAGCTTTGGCATATTATGATTACATCATGAATCTCTCTGTCCCAGCTACTTTCATTTATCTAAAATTTGGCTTATTTTCACAAATGGGCATAATGATAGTCATCAGTATTGGCAAGACTCAGCAGCTGCAGGTTTCCTTAGAGCAAAGGCCCTGGCTATTTTTCCAGTGGATTGTGATCTTCATTAATGCAAGGTCATTCCCATTTCCTTCTTTCCTTTCTCCCCATCCCAGCAGGTCAACTTGAATAAATAAACTAAATAAAATAAATAATTTTCCTTTTTAGTTGCACCTGATGTGCCATGATGCTATGTAATTTTGAAAGTGCCTTTTCTAAGAGATGGCTGCAAACAGCAGGGAACCCAAATGCAGGGTCATATCTGTCCATGTTCTTTAAAATAACCCTGTCCTGCAGTCTGATCTCTCCCAGCCTAACAGTCTAAGGCTCCTTTGCAGGGGAGCTGGAGAAGGGGTGTGTTGCAGTGCTCTGCCTGTTGCAGAGTGTTCTTCAGGCTGACAAATGTGGTTTCCATTGAGCCAGTGCAAAGATATTTGGCACTGCCCAAACTACTGTGAGCAGTTGTGTACTGTGGTAAAATACCCTTCCAGCTCTTTTTGAGGAATATAGAACCAGGCTCATTTTAATGATGATAGTAATAGCATGCAAACAAACATGACCCAGGTGTGCCTTGGTGGCCAGGAAGGCCAATGGCACCCGGCCTGGACCAACCATGGTGTGTCCAGCAGCACCAGGGCAGTGACCATCCCCCTGTGCTGGGCACTGGTGAGGCCACACCTCGAGTGCTGTGTCCAGTTCTGGTGCTGGAGCAAGTCCAGAGAAGAGCAGCAGAGCTGGGGAAGGTCTGGAGCACAAGTCTGATGAGGAGCAGCTCAGGGAACTTGGGGGTGTTTAGCCTGGAGAAAAGGAGGCTTGGGGGGACCTTCTCCCTCTCTACAACCGCTGAAAGGAGGGTGCAGTGATGTGGGGCTTGGTAGTGACCGAATGAGAGGAAATGGCCTCAAGTTGCACCAGAGGAGATTTAGATTGGATATTATGAACACTTTCTTCAGGCAAGGGGTTGTTGAGCATTGGAACAGGCTGCCCAGGGAAGTGCTGGAGTCATATCCTTGGAGTTATTTAAAGGACATGTAGATGTGGCACTTTGGGATGTGGTTTAGTGGTGGGCTTGGCAGTGCTGAGTTAAAGGTTGAACTCTGTGACCCTAGGGGGCTTTTCCAACATAAAAAATGCTATCATTCTATGATTCTAAATGACTCTGTGGTGCTGTGTGCTCTTCACCTCTCTAGCTGGTTAGAGTACGAGAAAAGGGAAAACTAGGAGTTGCGTGTACCAGGGATGTCAGCTGGTTTTCAGCCTCCTGAGCTTCCATACACTACTTAAGCAAGAGAGGAGAATCAGACTTGTTTCCAGCCTGGGACAGGCTTTATTGCAGAAGACAAATTGGCCAGGTTTTAATCCATGTCAGTTCTCACTGGAGCTCTGAAGTCTCCCCTGTGTTTTTCCTGCAGTGCATTACAGGCTTAGCAGTGAAGTGGTCATGAACAGTGATCTCAAAAACAGCTTGCAGAGCTACACAAATTTCTGGAATGGAAGAATACATTCTTTTTCTTCTCAAGGCAGTGGCAAATATTGTATGATTTGGATGAAAGCAATAATTAATTCAGAAAATGTTTTTAATCTCAAAGCATAGCTTTTGTACTGCTTTCTGAAGTCTGAAACCAAGTGATAAAAGGTCAAGGAAATACTTGCACCAGGGATTCCAGCTATTTCAAGTTCTTTGTTGAAATCATGGAATAAAAGTCCTGGTAAAAATGAAAAGTTAGCATCAATATGAGAACATATCTTTCTTAGGAAGTGACAAAATAACTGTCTGTTAATTCTTCCATCTAAGCAGGAAATGGTAGTGTCACTTTGTGTAGTGTATTTCTCCTGTGTTCACAGAGCATTTGGTTAGATAGAAAACCTGGTTAAAAGGACACAGTTTAGTCCTAAACTAGTTTAGCAACTTTTGCAGGAAACTCAGATAACTTTAATGCCCTGTTCAGGCATTGTTTACTTGACAGGCTTGTAACAGCTACACTGCTTGAGCTCCTAGAAGACAAAATTTGTTTCATACCTTGAGGGTGCAAAGTCCCAGGGCAGCAGATGGCCCTATGATTATTATTTCCAACCTGTCTTACCTGACCATTCCTTCCCTGTATGAACAGCTGTTTCATTCACTTCAGTGCAGCCCAGCCCGAGCGGCTATTTTTCTTCTGCCCTTTTCTTTGCACACAACATAAATCTCTTCTTTCCTTTGACCTGGCCTGCAGTTTCATCCACCTGTGCATGCCTTAAGCAATGTCAAACTCTTGCCAGATCCACTTCCCTTTTTCTAGATAAATTCTTTTGAAACTAAACTTTTTTTTTCAGCAGTGCTGAATAGATAGAAAGAGTCTATTCACTTCTTAGACACTCACCCTGGGAGTGCTCAGTGGGTGTGAGTTTAGTCCACTTGCTCTGTTTTAGTGGACTCAGCCCAGTCATTGAGTGGTAACAGTGTTAACCAGTGAAGTGGGCCCATATTCTGCAACTTAGAAGTTTTTAGCTGTGCAAAGCACTTCATGTAAACCAGTGGAGTTAGTTTTGTCTCTAATATTGTGAAGGTAAATGTTCAAATTAGAACATGCCAAAATTAAGATGTTCCCAGACAACCTCAGGTTGGCCTCCTTATGAGGAAAGGCACTTATAAGGTGATTTTTAATTCTGTAATTACATACCTTTTCTGCAGGACCTCATTTCATTTACTATGCAGGATACTCGGAGCTCAACAAATGAGCAGTTTTTCAGTGTTTCATTTTATCCTTATTGCACAGGCTCATGTCCTATTTACTGTGCAGTACTCACACTACTGAATATGGAAATAATGATTTCCACGAGGAAATTCATCATTCACAGGTAAGAATTTATTTTTGGAATGCCACTTTTAGACAAGGTGGAGGCATTCCTTTCTGTTTTGGAATGGACAGCTAGGGCAGACAAAAGTCTGGTACATACTTTACTGGATGATGACATTTTCAGAACCTAATTACCCATCTTTTGTTGTTCTTAACTGCAGGGACAACTCTTGTAGTGATTAACAGTGCCCAGATTCTGCAGATCAAATTACTCAAGCTGGACCCCCATAAAACGAAAAATAAGCAGAAACCACAGAGTTTCTGCCTTGTGTAGTTTGCACAGCATCACAGTTTCCCAGGGACAGAGCCAGCAGCAAAATCCGGAGTAGGAAACATGACAGGACATTTGTTCTTTTGTGTATGATCTTTTTCTCCTCAAGCTTTCCAGATTCTCTCAGAAAGGAAGACAGGGCAAGGGGATGCTACAGGCACCAGCTTTCTTCCTTCTTCTCTCCAGTATATTTCCTGGACACTATCATTTCATTCCCTGCTCCTGTCACAATGTAAGGACTTGCAGATAATGCACAGAAAACTTGCTGAAGAAAACGAGCCTCTGTCCTTCTTATTTTTTTTAAGTTTCAGTCCCATGGAAATTTCCCTGTTACCACCTCCTTCAGTAGGTAAGAAGACTCGTGCCATGGTAAGACAGAGTAACTTGTAGCACAGCACATTTCTGTTGTTGTTGTGACTCTGTGCCTTCCTTTTATTATATGGATATTTCTTCCCCTCAATCAAATGCCTTGATTCACAACCAAGTGTCTGGCTTTATCCACTTTGAAATGCTGATAGCAGTTTCTTTTAGGTAACTTGAAATGCAAATAAGGATATATTTGAAACAAACTAATCCCTAAAAAGACTTGATGAAGTACTTGTAAGCTTATTTTTCTGAAAGCTGAGTCAAGTCCCACTTAAACATCAAACTGTCTTCCTGCACACATTCTACACAAAATAATGAGTAAGTGATGCTCTGAAAAAGCATCACCAGACACACTGCTGATTGTGTTCTGTGGGTTTTATTCTGAAAGCAGAAACAGTGTTTTACGAGATCTAATTCTCTGTTGCAAGTAAAAATACATATTCTCCAAAATAGGAGTATTGCATGGCAATTTGAAGACCTAAAAGATAGTAGCTTTAAAAAAGGAGAAGTTGCTCCTGAAGAAGTGTGTAGACCAGCCACCTTAAGCTAAAATCTAGCTAGGTATAGGTATGTTCTACCTGTAGATCTGCTTCTCTTTGAATGCAGAAATATTTACCAGCAGTGTTGAACAGTTGTAGAACTGAGGGGGTTTATGCAAATTTGTGATATAAATGCAGTTTGTTATTCATTTCTCTGAAGGAAAAACCCCACTTTTTGCAGAGAGAATTGGGGAAGAAAAGATAAATTTGCCTTAGGTTCTAAGCAGAAGATCTGGAAATCATTCAGTGTCTGTTCTTCAGAATCTCTGGAAGACAAATAGTGAAGAAAGTGATTAATTGCACATATACCTATGAAAGTTAGCAGGAACAAATTTGCTTATTTTTGATAAACGTGGTAAATTGAAAAGTCAAAGATGATGCACGAAGGTGGTAGACCCATTTCAGTAATACAGTTAGATGGCATGGTGCATTCCTTTCATCTTTCTGAAGATACAAGTAGAAGTTTATATAGATAGAAATAAAAGGTTGTTTCCTGTAATGACCTGGATTTAATTTCCTGTATAGTAATATACTCGTCTTACATCTTCAAGCCCCTTCAAACCCTTATAGATTACTTAAATGTCAAAGGCATCTGGTTCCAACCTGTGAACATGAGAGAACATCTTGCTTGTTATCTGAGCTCTGCTACTTTTTCTAGGAAGAAAAAGTTAATTTTCTCTGTACTATTATACTGTGAAATCTTAAGTGAAAGAGCCATAATAAACGGTGAAGAGGTATTAAAATAAAATAATTAAAAAACACCTGAACTTTTAAAAATAAGTAAGTTAGGAAAACATAACTAAACTTTAAATGTTCTTCTGCATGTACAAAGTTGTTTTTTCAGGCTCGTCTGTTGAGATTCAAGTGCCTGTCATTAATTCAGCAGAGATCTTTAATAAGCACATGTGAAACAATTTACAATTAGAAATTTTTTTTTTAACATAAACACATTATTTTTTTTTCCCCAGGAAGGACAAAGAAGGCTGAAAAATCCATGTTAGGTTTTAGTACCCTGCCTGATCTTATTGCCTTGAGGTGATGACAGATAATACAGTTCTTACTTGCAGAATTAGCTGTGGAAATGTTGCAGAAACCATTAAAAGTGGGAATAAGAGCTACATTTAGAATATTTCTCCTACTCAGCAAGCATTATCAATTAATATTCACATTAAGTTTCATCCAGATCATAATTAATTTTCTTTTTAGTACCACAGATCAAAAATTGCTTTTGCTTTTCTTAGGAAGTTACAATATCAGAACAGCAAATCCTGGGGGCCCAATATCCTTCCTAACACACCAATTCAGTCTGGTTATCTTAGGTTTTGAGGTAACTGTCCTTAAGCCCCTACAGACACAAAACTTGAGGATTCCTTAGCATGAAGGATATTCTTGAACACTATTCCTTAGTATTTCTGAAGTTAAACATTTTAGCAGATAATAGGGCTATTTATTTGGTAAAATTTGATATAGCTTCTTGGGTATGTGTAAGAGTCACATGTATATCATCAGTGTGTTTCTTCTGTATGGGCAGTGTATGGGCAGGGACCTGCTAGTGCAGGGACAATAACTGACATTAGGTGTGTTGGATCCTGGCTCTGTGTGTGGTCAGAAGCAGAGTTCCTCCTCACACTACCATATACTGTGGAGCAGCCTTCCTGACTGGGATCCCCTGTTCCACAGGAAAATTTATTGTGAAATCCCACTTGTAACCCTTTACAAAGAGGATGGATAGATCCACATGCTTTGTGAAGAGCATGTGATGAGTTTTTCATGCATTCTTCATGCAGCAAAAGAGCTAGAGTGGTTTCACAGTGTGAAAAAATTGATCATCCTAAATAAAATCAGTTCAGAATTCATTCACATTCGTCCTAAGATCAGGCTCATGGGCAGAACTGACAGAGAGAGGGGTTTTCTGTCCACCTGCTGATCTAAACTGCCAATCAGGTATTTGTGCCTCCCAGAGGAAGAAAGTCTGCCCTTTTTGTTGGCAGAATCATGTACTACAGCTTTGTTTCATAAACTGCATTGTTGCTGGACAGCAGCTGGGAAAAAGAGAAACTCCTAACTAAGGATTGCATGTGGAGTGTGCTCTTGAGGTGTTGAACTGACCGAGGTCTGCTGAAACTGAGCTCATTGGGTGCCTCTTGTCTTGCCTTTCATGAAGTTGTTCTCCTAGGATTTTGCTAATTTATGTTAAAAGCATCATGAGCTATCTAGACTTGACACATAATCATACCAATGCATTTTACAGGTCTGCCCTCACAAACACTGAGCCAGCTTTGTCTTTTCAAGGTGCAGAAAATAGGACTGAGTCAATAGGAAAATTCCAAGTTAATGTTTGAATCAAAATGGAATTGTCTTGGTGGTTTAAAAGTGTGAATTTAAACCTCTCTTATATTGCATCTATACTGTATCAATACATTGGCATAAGGTTGAGGTAAGAATTAAGAAGGAAAACTTTAACATTAGAAGTAATATGAAATGTAAAATGCAAATGAATGTAAGTGGGAATTAGGGAAAGAATAATAAAATCAGGACACCAAACTTTTAAAATTAATGTTGTGAACTATTAAGAATAATGTCTGTCAATGGAATGATGTGTGTTCTCAGTTTTTTGAGGGAAAAGTTCTCCTTCTGAATTGAAGGTCAGGGTACTCGCCCTTTAAAATGCCAGCTCTGGTACTGTTGTACCATTTCCAACTTCCATTAAGTAGTGAAAATGTATTTAGGAAGACTTCCAGTTCCATAATTTAGAACTTTTAACAGGAGTGAAGTTTAAAGGGAAAACGTACTATCAAAGCTACTTTTGAAACTTAGACCTGGAGTCTGTGTTGCCTTGAACAAGTCTGCTTTTAGGGGTAATTAGTTATCCTGTCAGTATATGTTACAATCACAGGGTGGAGGTTACAGAAAAGGGCAGGGGATGAAGTACAAAAACCTTTTAAAAACTGTCACCTTAGCAATGCCAAACCAGTATTTGGTCTTGTGTACACTGTTAAACTCAGAGATAAACTTGTCTTCTGGAGAAACTTCTCTGTGAGAGACCATATGTCAATGGCCTACAACTTTTTTCCGAAGAATACGTCAAATAACAGGACATAGCTTAATCCTCCCCTCAGCTTCCTTCTTAAACTGGTTTTTCATTTTAAAGTATTCTACCAAAATTCCCTGGACCTGAATTCAACCAAGATGCAGCCTTGCCTTTTCCTACTGGCAGTAAAACATGTTTGTAGCTCTGTGTTGACTGCATCTGTCGGAGGAGTTAATGCTGCTCTGAGAAGCTGTGCTGCCTGGGTGGATGGCCCTGGCACCCTGTTATCCTGCTCTACTTGAATTGATACTGTTGACAACGGAGAAGTGTGTGTTACAAAACACACAAAACATTTCCTATCATATATTATTCTTCTAGATGCACTTCTCTCCAATTAGCCTGTCTTCTTTCCTTGTCTGAAAATACAAAGGCACACAGAACATCAGAGGCTGATAAACTGTGATAACAGTTGCATAATCACTTTCATAAAATAACTTTTGCCATAAAAATAGCTGTTCATAATTGCTTTTGGGATATTTGAGTTCCTGATTCTTCTTGGATCATTCTAATTACTGGAGGTACTTTTTGGAGAGCTTTTTTCTTTTTTCCTTTGGGCACGATGATAAACAGTTTGATACTCAAATGTGCAGATAAAATACAATTGATTACACAGTATTTTGTTGTTCTGCTGGATGCATATCACTCATGGCTGCAGGACAAGACAGCTTTGGATCTCTTAAGGAGTTACTGAGCAAGATTAGTATTTTTATTCTAACTTTAAAAAAAATTACAGTTCCAAAGAAATCCATGTAGCTGTAATAGCCATGAGCTGGGAGAGTTTAAATGTCATCCTGTTCCAGCCCTGTGAGAGGGGTGTGTTGTGAGACATCCTGACTGCAGGGTAGTTGGAATCAGGCAGGTTTAGCTGTGTCTGCCTTGACTGTGGGAAGGGATGTGCAGAGCCTTATCTCTTACAGTAAACCCAGTCCCATCAAACAAAAAATATCAAATTGTATCATGGTTTTCTGTTATCAGTTGTTGACATGCTGATATAGATTAGAACTTGTGTAACCCAAACTGTTGAGGGTTTCAGATGTCTCTGTGTCTGTTCATAACAAGTCAGTTCCGGCAGCATGTTCCTTTTGCTCTATTTCTTCCCATGGAAATTGTACCATTTCCCTTTATGAAGTTCTGGTTTATAATCCTGGCTTGGCTTTTTGTGATTATCTCTTGAATATTGCACCTACATGCAGAAGGGAGTTGCTGAGTGTATTTGGTTTATGTGAGGTTTTGGCTGGAGTCTACACTTTTTTTTTTTTCAGCTCAGCTCTTACTTTAAATACACAGGAAGTCAGCTTATCTACTGGTAGCCATATAGCATCTTGTATTTGGGAGATTTTAACAGTTTCTGTGGGATGTACACGAAAGTATTGCCAGCTTCTGGAAGTCTTCAGCACTGAACAATGCTGTTCTTTCACAGATTTTCTTTTTGTTCTTTTCCTGCTTCTTTTAACAGACTTGTTTCTGTTTATCAGCTTGATGCTACAGAAACTTTCATGTTGCCAGACATCACGAAAATTATGGCACTGCCAAAATCACTGAGACACAGAATTGATAGGGTTGCAAAGGACCTCTGGAGATCCAACCCCAATATAAAATATCTAATTCCAGGCATAAAGTATGAATGCCTTTCCTTTGCTGGTCTCCTTAAAGCACCGTGTCATATCTACAGCAAAAAGTGCTTTTTGGTTGATGAATTATTAAGCTTTCTAATTTTTTATGAGCATCTATCGGGATTGTGCTAGTGGAGTAAGCAAATAAAGTGTATTCACATGTAGTTTACACTGACAGCTGTTTTGGGAGCAATAGAACAATGTATTTTGTGCTGAAAATAGGAAATAGGAACAGCACAGACTGGCTGACACTACCAGGCTTCTTGGAACTTTAAATAAAATTAGTAAGTGTATTTGCAAAGGTAATTTCCCTTCCTTGACAGGAAGAAAGTATCCAGCATATTTACAAACCCCCTTTTTCTAACAAAACGTACCTACTTTTGAAATCTTATGATAAATGCCAGTGCAATTGCCATCTGCTCTTATTCTGTCTGCCTTTTCTATCTGGACACAAACACACCTCTCTGGACAAGCATCACTCCCCTACTAACTCACCAGTCCTCTAGCCCACCTCCTCTGTGGAAGCACTGGCACGATGATGTGACCTGTGAGGAGTTTGATGACGACTGGGCTGTGGCCCTGCTGCGTTAATGACTCCTGTAGCAGGATGTGCTGAGCAGGCATTGGGTGGGAGGCCAGTGAAGGTGTGCCCGTTCAGAAAGGATGCAGTGGATGGTTTGGGGAAATGAGTTTCCATATCCAAAGCTGTTGCAATGCCTGCATTGGCCTGTTGTGATAATCCTGAGCATCTGCTATGGGGAGCATAAATGTACAGAGGAGCTTGTCTTTTTGCCTTTTTGTTTCTAATGCTGACTAGTTATTAGATTTCTGAGAAATGATTAAATATGAGCTATATTTTGAGATTTGCGAGTTTCTGTTGGCTTTTCATCTTTCTTATTTCAGGGAAATTAGTCTGAGCTCTTCAGTTTCATATATTGTTTTTAAGTATTACATTGATTTCTCTTACTCTCCGCCAGAGTAACTGGAAATAAGGGTTCATTTTAGAATGCAATTTGCACCAGGGTTATGAGTTCCTCCCCTATGGCAGAGGGTTCACAAACTGGTGCAAATATGTGGCTTGACAGTGAGCCAATAGTTTATGTGACCTAGGAACCTGGCTGCTCGTTCCTTAATCCTTCAGCATTCATGTTTCACCTCTTGATGGTCTTGCCACACTGTAGAATAACGGAAGATTTTTTGTGTGACTGGTGTTACTTGTTTTCTAAGGAGAAGGTTAGGGAGGGGTACAGCAGGTGTATGATGAACTCAGATCTGCTCTTACACTTGACCCACTGGTGTTTTCAGTAACAGATACCATAATAGTGTTTGTACCTCTGGATGTGAGGCTGGAAAGTCTGGCCATAGCCATGGCTCATTGGGACAGCAGTTTCAGGGTGGTACTTGGGCATCCATAGTGAACCAAAGCCTTAGCAGAGCACCTTGGGGACCTCTGAAATAGAAGCTTGTACCTGTGAAATAGATACTTCTCCTTTTTCCAGCTCACTGGGACTACATCTCTCTGAAGGACTGAGGCTTTGTTGGTACCAAACATACGAATGAGAACTATTGCAGGAGCCATGTAAATGGCCACTGAATCATCTGTGTCTCTCTCGATGAATACCTACTTGAGCAAACCACTTTCTAACCCAAGAAATTCCACCTGTGTCTTTTCCTTCTGATGCAATTTGTGGTGCAGTTTTAAAATGCCTGGCACCATCCAGTTTAACGTGAGGGTAAGGGTATGGAATCTGCTGGGGTTCAAATTAATCACACCGGGTTACTTTTATATATAAAATGCCATATATATAATTTGCGTGATGATATACCACTCCTCCACTACTCTTCCATTGATTCTCTTAGTTTCCTTCTGTTTTTCTTTAAGGTAAGGGTCCCAGTCTCTTCCTCCAGTTCAATCTGGTCCATTTTGTCCTGTGATTGAATAAGAGACAGGGTAGCCAAAAGACTGGGCTAGTGCATCCAGAATCATTAATTCAGTCAGTCAAACAAATGGGAGGCAAGAGAACAAGAAGCAGTGACCAATTGGTCACATGGCAGGGGATCTGCCCTGGAGCATGGAACACACTGAGTTCAGCCCCTGAGCTGCATGGTCACAAATGCCATAATGATTTCTTAGCATGGCCCTGGCTGTGGTAGCTCATGCCAGCCTGCTGAGCAAGCTTGGCCAGGCTTCTTGAGATTCACAGATAAGATTTATTCCTGAAGCCTGACCTACATGAGTGTGTATCTAAATGTGTGAAAGCTGTGATTTGATGGCAAGCAATGAAAGGTCATAGAAAAAGCAGGCAATGCATTTAAATCAAAATGATGAAGCTGGGTAATTTCATTAGCAACAGTTGTATTTACTGGAAGTCACAGATGGTGCAGTTTAGCTTATGGCCAATTTGTTAAGACAAAATAAGTATAAAGAAAGAAATATTCCAAGTGAGAGGTGGTTAAAAATTAAATAGGCGCCAGATGGCTCAAGATTGTCCTTCATAGAAATTTGGTGAAAGAAGACATAAACAATCCAAAAGCATTTCTGAATGGGACACTTACAGGCTGGCTAGGCCTTTATCAGAACTAGGTTTAAAAGCAGAGCAATTAAACTTCCCTCATGTGTTAGCATTTGACATCCCAGCAAAATGTTCTACAGAAACTTAAAAATTATTTTCTATCTGATATGTTCTTTAAACTGAGAAGCAAGATAAATGGAATAACCAATAAAGATTTCAGCCTTCAGCTACCTTTAAAATAACCTCAGCTTTTATTTAAAATGAGAAGTTTCACTTCTGCAGTGTATGCTTATATATCTAGATGTATGCATGTCAATACACGAGCCTTTATGCTCACAGAAATGTCAGTATTTTAGTTCTTGCTTGCTTTGGAGAAATGTTAGCAATTGTTACAGTTGCCTGATGGTAGGTTACAGCCCTAGAGTGTATTCCAGGGGATTCAAGTTCCTTTTCTGGGCTGCAGTGCAATTATTTTCTGGGCCCAGGAAAAACTCACTTTCCACATTTATGCACTTTATCTATTCACTGGCACCCATAGTGAATTTTGGGAGTCAAAAGCTATTAGTATTTTTTGCTTAGTGTCGAGAACTGCTAAAGTTGATCGTTAGCACTGAAGCCTTTGAAGTCTCTTGTAAAACAAATAACAATACTGATTCCCCATGTTTCTAGGTGGATAACATGATTTTATTATATAGAGTGCCTTGATTCTGTTTTCCACTCATGGGCACGTTTTGCCCATAACAAAGTACATCCCTGTGCAATACCAGTAAATTTAACAGTCAAAAAAAAAAAAAAAAAGAGAAAAAACATTACAAGTGATTCCAAGGAAAAAGAGTCAGCATGTGCTCTCTGGTTTTATATGGAGCACTAGACTGAGGTGATATCAGAGACACAGCAGAAATCTCTTTAAAGAAAGCTGCATGTATGGAACTGGTTTTCCCAGGAGTGGGAGTGGGGGTGGAAAAAAGGAAAAGCAAAGAAAAACAGCCTTGAATGAGAGAGGCAGCTGGAGACTGTGTTGACTAATTAATGAGCAACATACACTTAAGAGCTTTTACTCATCCTGCACTAGCTTTGCACATTTTCTACTGCATGTTACAATCTCTGGGTATGAAAGCTCAGCAAGTGGTGCCTGCTTGCAGGGAAAAGGCTACACTTGAAAAAGATGGCTGTACTCACTGAGGGGAAATGAAAACATTTACAAATGTCATGGAAAGGCCTGGAACAGCCCAGATGGGGAACATGATTTGAAGAATTTCACAATTAAATGAACTTAAAAGAAAAATCCGAAATGATCCAGGAATAATTTCCCCGTGTGCCAAGATAACAGTAATGCACATGCACCAACCAGCCTTGCCAGGGAAATACATTCTTCCATAAGAAAGATTTTGGGTTTTTTGTTTGTTTGTTTTGGCTGCCAGAGTTGCACCTATAAACAGGAAGGTGATTTACAATCATGGCTTTGTGTTGAGAAAGACCATCCATATAAGGGTAATAATGATTTTTAAAAATTATTCTTGAAAGACAAAAATACAAGAAAGGATTTTGCTGACCTTGACTAGAAATAGCACAGGCTCTTCATTGTATGTATCTGCAGGGCTTTCTGTGGGGAAGGAGAAGGGGGGAAGGGCGGAAAGGCAAGCTAGGAGGAAATCAGGATCTTTAAAGTGTGCACTCTGAAAACTTTGTATTCAGCTGCTGCCTTTTAGTTATTGCTGCTCTTTGCAAAATGGTTCAATCTCTGTGCCCAGGCACTGTCTTTTGCTGCGTTTCTGAAAATCTGTCCCTTTCTGCCTGAGTCAGGCCTGCTGTGATTGTCCTCAGGAATGGTGAACCCCAGCAGTCCCTGCTCTGGTAAATTCTGACCCTGCCAGTTCTGCACCTGCCACCCCATCCAGCGCACCTTCCATCACCCTTTCTGTTCCAACAGGTGATCCTCGTTCATAAACACGGTTCTCTTCCATGCTTATAGGCAAACCCAAATGTTCCTGACCTCACAATTGACTCGGTTTGGGGGCTGGAGACTAACCCCAGTCACAGAAACGGTGCTGTGTGTGATTTGTTGTTACCTGTGTTTGAAGCTGATCGTGCTCCATAGTCAGGCAGCCCCTCGTTGCCAATATCCTTTGTCAGCAAAGTGTAGGGCCAGTAGCACAGGTGGTGAAAAAAGAACAAAAAGTCTTAGGGGTGAATGACAAGAGGAGTTAGGGCTTTGTAGGTAGTTAAACAAATGCTGATGCTCTGAAATTTACGTCAGCTCCTTGTTAAATGTGACAGAAACACTACAGCAGAGAAAGTATAAAGCTTGCAAATTACATAGCAAGAAATTGGTAAATGGAATGAATTTTCAACTCTACATCCAATTTTCTACCATAGCTGTTTCATGATTAAGCAGGTCAGATGCTTGCAAGTTATATATGAAAGAAAAAATTGTTGGAGGTGAATTTAGACTAATTGAAAACTCATGTGGGTGATACATTCTGCATATTGGCAGAGAACAACTGAGGCTTAGTTGTAAACAGCCAGTGAATGCTGTTACCCACTATGTATGTAAGGAGTATTAGAGGTGGTGTTCCTGTCCTGGTGTTCATTTGTGGTTACTGTCTGGGTTTGAAATCCTCTGTGGTTTAAACCATGTGTGGGTTGTTAGCCCTTGGTATCTAAAATAGCTCAGGACAATTCTTGATTGTTCTTGAATTCTTCTGGAGTATTCAAAAAGCTTGTTTAGCTGGCTAGTTTTATTGTGCTGTCTTGTAAAAGTCTGTTAGACGAATATGGATTTTTCTAGCAAGCCTAGGCCTTTAAATACTTTTATTATGGAGGTTTTGTTTTTGAGTGTCTGTCATTTGTCCCAGTACGGTAATATAAGGTAGAGCTCTTCTTATAAAGACCAAAGGAAAAAACAATTTGTGGACTTTGTGTATTGCATTGACCAACTTCTTCACACTTAGTGAATTTGCCTGCTAAGGGTAGTTTTTGGCTTGTGCAGTCAAAACTTGAAGGAAAAAAAAAGCATCATTGTGGTAGTTATTCAGACTGTCTTGTGGGTAGTATCATAACAAGTCCCACTCTGCGCCAGCAGAATAAACTCTATTTAAATCTGTTAAGTTGAAAGCACCTGAAAAGAATTATTGGTCCAATTCATCATTCCCAGAGGTGCTTACAAGCAGCATGCTGTGGCAGGAGCTCTCTGTTATAGGCAGAAGAAGGTTCAGGAGCCTGACTGAGGAGCTCAATTTAGGTGAGTTATATGAAAGGTTTTTTCTGATTACTTTGCTAGCATGTGGGATATGTGCATGTAGCTGAAAACAACAGGGGATTTTATATACATCTCATTTAGCTGGTGCTATGTGGATTCTTGTGCAAGGAAGGCCTTTGCTGGCTGATGTTTAGTCCTGCAATAATTGTTCTGCTGAAAACTCACTTTGAAGAAGTCTTAGCTTTGGGTTACTGACTCTGTCAATACCTATTGGAGCCAAGATTGTAAAGTTTTTCTTCTCAGGGCACAGATTTACAAAAAGATTTTTTTTTTCCCCTTTTTCTTAACAGATTAGTTCTGATTCTGTCCTTCGTGATCTTCAAGTATCAGCTTCGATCAATCTTTCTATAGATTTGTGTGTCTGGAGTCTTCTCAGTTTTGCTGACCTGAAACTTATGGGTTTGTTCTGTCACTGAGGCCCTACCTGTGTGCACATCTGCAAAGTGATCTGTTAAACTGAGCAGTTATCCTAAATGTCCATTGTGTTTGGAGTTTTGCATTGATTGGCTAATTTTTACCAGCTTTGTGTTCAGCCTGTGCTGATATGTGGAAGACTTCTACCAGGTTTAGAGTCAAATAAGCATACAGGACTTGGAAAACCATAGCATGAAAAGCTTGTAGCTCAAAGTTTGCTGTCTCAGGGGCTGACTCAAGCTCACTTATAGCCCCCCCATTCCTCAAAATTCATCCTAGTAACCAGTTCAGAACTGGCAACAGCATGTAGGAACATAAATGCTTGAGATGGAAAACCTTGATCAAAGCAAACTCACAATACATTTCATAAATAGAAGTATATTAACAACATAAGAAGTTTTCCAAAGCCCATACAATACAGTGTTTGAGAAATTACAGCAGCTCTTGGATGGAGTTAGAGTGATCCAGGAAAATAAAATTTGTAGCACTTGAAACCGGGTGGGAAGTTACAGATAGGCAGAATAGGAAGGCAGTTCCTGTTCTTAGATTGTGCTGGTGCATTCTTGCTCCTGCCCATGTCTCAGGAAGGTTGATGGGTTAAAGGAGAAGAGTTCATGAAGAAGCATCTGGATCCAAATTCTGGAGAGACCTGGTTTTCTCCAGGGGTTTGTGAAGCCACACAACCTAGAGCTCAGCACCAGCTCCCAGGTTTACTTTACCCCTCCTGCACAACAGAAGGGGACGTTTCTTTTCCTTCTCTGGAGGCGTGTGCATTTCAGTAGTGCACCATGATTTGATTAGATTATTTTTATTGTTTTCTCCAGTTAATTCTTTTTCAAGATGTGAAGATCAAATTCCTAATGACAAACTATTCAGAAGCTGTGTGGAGATGTGTAAGCTGGTAGATAGAGCAGCAGCTAAGAGCTGTCAGCCAGCCATAAAAACTGACATGTGATACTTAGTACTTTAAGAGCAATTTACATCTTCTAAGGACCATACTATATAAACACTAATTAATCTCTAATTAACTTATCTATATGTATTAGCCAATTAATCTCTAATTAGTTTATTTGCAGATTCTTTCACATTGGGAACTAATTTAGGTGAGGCGTAAACCTCCTGGGACTAGTTCTGATCTCTCAAAGAGGTGTAAGTTAGGAGGATGTGTAAATCCATTCTAATGCAGTCATAGGGATACAGCAGTGAAGAACTGCTCCAAGGAATGGATAAATAAGGCACTTTGTGAGTTCAGAGAGAGATGCTATGCAGTGGTGAGAAGCAACATCAAAATGCTCACAATTAATTAGCCAACATTGATGGGGTTTGATTACAGAGTTTGGTTATTTTTAACATTTATTTCTTCACAGGGTGATATGTTACTAGAAGAGTATTAATAGGAGTGTACAAAAGTGACTACCAAGCCTGGCTGGCAAACTTCGTGCTAATGCACCTGTTGTGGGTAGAGCTCAGTGATGGGAGGAGAGTGGGGAAGGAAAAAAAATCCTGGCTGAAAATACCCTTCAGAGTGATACTTCCAATGCACCTTTGGCCTAATGATCCCAGGTCTTCAGCTCAGCTATATTTTAAAATGATAGAAGGAAAACTATGTCTGGTTTTCCAGGATGGCAAAAGCACTGTGTGTTTTGCAGAGTTATCCTGTCTCTAGACTGCTGTGTGGATAAATGTGAGGGAAGCAGCTCATTTCTCCTGCATTTGAAGAGGCTGTGACTGATCTGACTGGGTCTGTGATGTCCATTTCCAGTTTTCTTTGCCATGTAGAGGATAGTTGAAGCTATTCAGAAGCAAACCCTCCACAGTGATGGCACTGCAAGGGCAGCCTGGCTTTGTCCCTGGGTGTCTGTCCCCTCTGCAGCAGGCAGGAGCCCGGGGTGCATGCAGAAGGGAGGAAGGGTGGCTCATCTCCAGCTCCTGAGGATTTCCAGAAGCATATTGCTTTGTGTCTGCAGGTCACAGAATATAAACATAAAGTCTGAGCTTGGGCAGAACTGCTATGTGCCATTTTATTTGCTATGCCTTTAGGAGAGAAAAATCTGTTTGTTCTTAGAGAGTTAGAAAGCTCCTCCTATCACTTCTACTGAGTTAGTTGAATCAGCTGAAGCTGACTACCCCTTACTAAGACTGCAGGAAGCAGACTGCCAAATGCTGACACTGGTCATGAAACTGCTATTTTATTTAGATGTCCTTGCAGCCCAGAGCTGTCTGACATCATGTTTATAGCCTGCATGCAGTAGAAGTAGAAGAAATCGTATACATTTTTGAAGGTAGTGTTCAGATTCAGTTGTAATAATTCACTGTGTTGCTTCAGGGCTTCCATATTGCTTTGGGCATAAAGCTGTATTATAAATTACAGCACACAAAGCTGAGTTTGACCTACCAGTTGATGCATAATAAACTGACTTAATTCTGAATATTAACTACATATTGTGGCCTAGAGGTTTTTTCCTCTCTAAGTGTAGTACTGAATTATACAAGAATCTTTTTCTCGTGGGTGAAACCTAAATATAAATACATTCCTAGTATTAATACCACACAGAAAGGTGCCAATGGCAGAATATTTTCATCCTAAATATTTCTTATGGTAGCAGAAAATAATTTCTGAATATTGCCAAGTACAGGACATAATTATTGAGACTTTTCAATAAGTAAGCATCAGGAGATGATGAATATCTGAAAGATTTTTTTGCAGTTGTCACTGGGCACAGAGAAATACTCTGGCTGCAGTGGCATTTTGTTCCTTGAGGTGTCCAGACCTGCCTTTCCAACATGTATTTTAATGGATCCTAGCTCAGGTCTAGACTTTGCCTTAGGCTGAAGTTTATGATAAACAATTTCAGCCCTGGTGAAGATGTCTCAAATAAAAGAGATATGGTCAAAGCATCTGAGAATTTAAATTCCACTCACAAAATTTTTGCAATGGATCAATAAGACATGATACTATAATCTGCAACATACTTGCCCATCAGTATAACTAGAGATGTGTCTTAAGAGACTGAATCAAAATGTGCTCATTTTATGTGAGAACATTGCTGCAGAAAGCTACAGACTAGTTCTTCAGATTACTTCACAAGTATTTGCCAAAACACAAAGGATTGTGAAAAATCCTGGGCTCCTATTTTTTTATTAAAAAAAATTCCTCACATTATACTAGAGGTAAATGTGTATAGATTATTTACAGGATTTTCAGTGAAACTCTTAGGTGTTTGAAGGATTTTTCCAAAAGAAGTACAAAGAGATGCAGGTATTTTATATTCTTTATGAATTGTATCTTATACATAGCCACCTTTCAACTATTCATCATTCTAATCAATCAGACTTCTAAGAACTGCAGCTACAGCAGTTTTATTTCGGGTTTGGGTCTTGTTTGTTTTTATCATTTCTCTGGTGCTGTTTAGAAGCAGAGCCGTGCTGTGCCTCTCTGCCAGCAGGAGGCACGAGGTGAGCTCTGAACTGCATTAAGTGTCAGGGCTTATCTCATTTTACAGGACGGTTCCTAGGGAAGCTATGAGCTCTTCCCATGTCCAAATCTACCAGGTGGTGGATCTTCCCTGGAGATCTCCTTAGCTCTGTCCACTATTCTAAAAAAACCTCACATTGGGGCAGTATAAAATTCTCCAAAATGCTGGATGGAAGATTAAAGAATTTGAGTGGATGTTCTTCCTTATGGCAGCTCAAAAGGAGCGATGAGGAGATTATTTTTACTTCTGCTACCCTCCTCCCTTGGGGGAAAAGGAAACAGAGAGGAAGAATGTGGAGTTGGTCTGTTTGGGATCTTCCTCTCCCTTGTCCTCCTTGTTGAAGGCTGAAAATTCCAGATCTGCAAGTTCTGCCCTCTAGCAAGGTCCAAAGCTATGGGATCAGTCTGGGTAGGCAATAACAAGCTTTAGCAATTTAATCTGAGGCAGCCTGGCCATCATTTCTCTGCAGGTACCATAGTGGTTACCAATACCACCCAGCTTTTTGTTTTTACTTGCTTTGAACAGTTCTGGTGGAACACAGGTGATGCAAATTCCTATTGAATACTAAAAAGCATTTGAAAAGTTGTGATTCAAGAGCACATCAAATACAAGTCATCAGAAAATTGTTTTTAAGGAAAAAAAAAAAGCTAATTTCAAAGCATTCTGCAAATAGCCTTGAATCAGCTTTTAACTACTCAGATTTCACACACAAGCAGTATTTCTGTCTATACAATTTCTTACAATATCTTAGCCTGGAATTAAACCCAGTGATATTATCTCATTTTCAGTAGAGTCCTGGTGAGAAGCACACGACAAACAGCAGTACCCCCAATCATTTCCAGATACACACTTCATCCATCATAAATATGTAAAATTCAATCATCAATCAAAACAACTGCATACTTCCTTTGAGTGATCAGCTACTAATAGCTTAAGAACTGTGTTTTTTTAAATAAAACAAAATCAACAACAACGTAACAAGTGGTTTTTACAGACTCCTCCCTGATTGAGCCCTTCTTTCTGTTCTGCAGAAGGGAGAATCACAGGATAGCTCCATCTTCTAGCAATCTTCAAACAGCAGCAAAGTTAGCTTCACATCTGGAACTTCTCTCTGGGGGTTGTTCCCAATTGCAGCTATGTTTTGGAGGCAGGATCTGGGTTTTCCACTAGGTATGCAACTGTAAGAAATGATGCTGTGAATGATTCTATGGTTTTTCTTCTCAAGGAACACAAATATTCTCACATGCTGGAGAATATTTTGTTGTGTATATGTAATCATGAGAGCACAAAAGCTGAAAAGCAGACTTAGCCAAAGTAAAAAAAAGAATAACCCAAACAAAAATTTTCATTTTAGACTGGAAATGGAAAATATGTTTTAAACAACCCCCAAATTCTGCCCATTTGAGTAGTTCAAACTCAGTGCAGTTACTTTGCAGGAATGAAAGGTTCTTGGCTTTGCTTTTAATTCTAGCTCGCAGTCACTGTTACTTTAAACCTGAAGCTTATGCCTGGCAAATTTTGAGTGAAGCTCATCAGTGGCAGCAGGATAAAACTGTAGTGACGAGTTCTTGTCTTGGCTCCTTCTTGCCTGGCAGGGTAGAGTGTTGGTTTGTTCTTTTATTTATTACATGTTGGCAATTGCATTTATAAGAAAATAACAGCTGATATTTATGTGCTATCTGAATCTATGTAGCTTGTTACAGTCAGATTTCATCTGTTTGTGCATTTATTTAAAATTGTATGTGTGAGGCATCTGATGGTGTGACTGTATCTACTCTTGAGTGCATTCCAGGAGGGTTGGGATTATCTCATATCCTGGATGGTGAAGAGACAGAGAGACTCTCCTAGAGTCTATAACGCCTTATCTTTTAGCTGTAAGTCCTTATTTTTGCACTGTTCCAATCCAAAGCCTGCATTCAGTCCCAAGATCCTGTAGTTTCCAGGCATATGATGGAGTTAGTGAGGCATAAAGTGAGCTCATGTCCTTATCTTCTGCCTCCTCTCTTGCCAGAGAAGAATTCAGCAAGTTACTGACACTGAGCAGGTCTGTACAAATAAAGATAACCTGATGTTTGCAGAGCAGTAGAGGCTCTTTCTCTGCAGTTGTCTTTCCCCCATGCCATGGGCACTGTGGATCACCCGTTCCCCTCACCCAGGTCCGTGCGTGCCCCTGTCTGGGCTCCTCAGGGGCACAGTGTATTCCAAGAGTTACTGGATGCCAGGTCCTGTGCAAGACAAATGCAATGTGGGTGCTTTTTTGGGAGATTGGGAGATAGTCCTGTTTGGAGCCACTCACGAGTACTGGGACTTGCAGAGGTTTAAAAATCATGCCCTAAGAAATATATATATATAATGAAATATAGAATCAGAAGTTAATCCAAGTGAAATTGGATCAAGTACTTTCCAAAAACTAGTAGTAGGCATTAGCTCTTCATTCTTTCATGAGGTTCTGAAGTCTGGGGAGCTTCTCATTTGTGAATTACTAAGAACTGGTTCTGCATTTGTCAAATTAAGCTAATCTCTGTTTCCAGTTCCAGAGCATCCAGAGCAAGTTGCTGAGAGACATTCTGTGCAGAGGTAGCCTTGAAGGCAGCCCTATTCTATCTGAATCCTTTATACAATGGAATAATACAGGCCATGGAGAGGGGAGACACAGATCCAACCCTCTCAGCACACAGTTGGACTCTGGGAAGTTTGCTTTAAACCCCAGGCAAGTTCTCTGTCCACTGGATGACACAGACCCACTCCTAAGAACTTGGCAGCTGTAAAAAGAAACGCTTTGGCTCTTCATGTGAGGGCTTTTCTGTCTATATTGGTGCAACTGTGAAGTGAAATTTGGATTAGATTTTATCTAACTGGCAGGTTGTGAGCCCCGGGGGAGCTGTTTGAATGCTTTGGGACCAGGGTGGAGCCCACCAGAGCTGGTGTAAAGCAGCCTTAGCTTCTCCATCCCATATGAACAGTAATGGCCTAACTGGGGAAATGACTTCCAGTGGTGCTCTTTAAATGGAGCTGATGATGTAGAAAGTGTGAAAAAAATCATAAATAGAATAAAGGAGAGCCTGGCACTGGAAGGAAGTCGACTCAGGTATTTCTGGGGCTAAAACATTACTGAGGGGAGTAGCTAAAGTCAAAGAAAAGTGGCCTGAAAGAGGAAAGATTCCTCCAATTCCTTCCTGATCAATAAAATCTTGATCCTTCTTTACTTGCACAAGGATCTGTATGATTCCTGCACATGCTTGGCCTAAGAAGATTTGCAAAAAGCCATGTAGTGCACTCCATTTTGGCAGAGGGAGATGCTGGAATAGAAGCCAGGGTAACTGTTACAGCAGGATGACAAAAACTAGTGGCATTCCTTAAAAAAAAAAAATCGTCATTTTTCTTCCTCATGAATTGAAGCAAAATCCTGTAGCAGTCAAGTTGGTAATATATTTGCTGCCTTGTGTTGCCTATAAAGTAAAATATTTATAACATTTATAATGTATTAGATGAAAATTGTGTGTCAAGTGGCACTGCAGTTTCCACAACTGCTGACTCCAGTACTTGTCCAGTAGGTCTGATTTGCACTCTGGTGGTCTGGTGCAGAGGACAAACTAATTCCCTGTGCAGTGTAGGATTTAATTTCAGACTCCATGCTGCTCTGTTCTATACCCTCATACTTTATTTTCGTCATCATGTAGATCTTTGTAAAATGGTAGCCACTGGATGGGAGAGGAGGCCACAGGTACATGTCCAAATATCATCTACTACAGTTCTAGGTAGCACCATTTGCACATTTTTCTGAAGAGACAACAGGGAATGGTTCAAGAGCTTTAGATGTGCCAGAATGTGGGTAACTGAGATTTACATATAATTACAAATTCAACATTTCCTTATTTACAATTTCTTTAGCAGAGATTCAAAGGTAGCGGGTAAATTCTCCAGGTATAAACCTTCCAGTAATGACAATTTCCACCTATCCCCATCCTTCCTGGTAAAGATACATAGTGCTCAAAATCAGCATTTGGTTTTGAGTATAATCTCTTACCAGGAACTGGAATTAACATGTCTCTGAACCTCTTCTTGTTTGTCTTGTGGTGCTGTGGCAGAAACATTCCGTGGTGAATATTGACTATTCTGCCAGCTGGAGGCTGACACTGAACTTCATCGGGACACAAAATCTGGGGGAAGTGGAGGTGCCCAAACAGTGAGAGTGCTCATCATGTCCAGCCCCCTGTTCAGAGTGGCTGACAGCTGAATGTGAGACAGAGCTTGCACTACCAAAGCTGTCGACTGTTTCTCAGCATGCCACCAGCAGAGAGATTTCTATGTATTTTTAATGATGTCTCTCAGCTGTTTTGCATGCAGCTGCTGACACAATGCTTTGGAAAAGGCCATGGGCACTAACAAGGAGAGATGTGCTCCATGGAAGTGGCTTGGCTTGTAACAGAATCAGGATCTAGAGCTGGATTATGGATATGTGGTCAGAAGTCCTCAGGCATTCTCCTGTGAGGCACTCTGCTCTCTGTCAGGGGTGTCTTCTGCTGTCCATAAGACAGGCAAAGCATCACTTTGGTTCTCTAGGTAAGCCTTGGGAGCGTTTTATACCTTCAAAATGCATATTAAGTTGAATTTGCTTTCTAAATACCATGTATAAGGAGCTCAGTGAATGAGTTTACACTGTGATTAAACAGCATTTGAAGGGGAAAACGTGCTGAAAACAGCCAATATCCCATTGAATCAGATCTACTAATGGTAAAATAGTGCTGTCCTATAGATTCCTCAAGACATTAAATGTAGGTTAAAAATCTTTCACTCTAAAGACTGTGAAATCAGAACTTGCCATATTTATTTTGCAATATTATCTGTTTATTCAGAACAAGATTCTTACATGGAGTATTTGTGAATGTAAATATTACGTTTAGAAGACACTTTACAATTTGGGTAACTAGTCTGTCTACACAGAGAAAAAATTATCTCTTGAATGATCTCCACAGAGATTTAAATGGTAAACTGGTATTTCTGAACTTTAAGAATACAGATTAAGTAAGGAACTCAAGGCTATGAAATATATTAGATGCATTACACACCTAATTAAAAAATAATAGTGACAAAATCTGAAAGGAAAATTGGATCATAACAAGGGGAAGTTCCTTGTAGGAGGGCAAGAAATACCTTTTCCTTTTAGTTGCACAGCATGGTTTCAGACCTGTAAGCCAGATCGCTGAAACACAAATTTAGATACACAGACATTGACAGAGATGACAGATTTTCACATCTGGAAAACTGGATAACAACAATTCAGTTCATGTAGAAGGATGAAAATTATGCTTTCACTTCTGATGCATGGCATGAACTCTAGATGAGCAGATACAAATTTCAGCTTGTATGAGTTGACTATTAAAAAAAAAAAGTAGAGAAATACCAGCTCAGAGAAACTGCCTTTTGGTGAGTTCTAAAGGAATTCTTATGACATGTTTAGATTTTTTTCCCGTGCTGCTTGCAACGTTGATCATCTCTGGTGGAGTAAGTGATAAAGTACCATCTGACTGAATGCTAATGTTTTCAAGCTATCAAGCAGTAGATTATCCAGTTTGTTGTACACTGTGCACATGTGCACCTGCTAATTTGAAATGCTGATCCACCAGAGAGAATCTAGGCTGCCCAAGGAGTCAGCTCTGACCCATTTATTTGATATATGACTTGGTCTGTCTTTGATATTAGCAAAGAGGTTTTCTATCCACTTGTAGTTTGAGCGATAATAGCTTAAGGCCTGAACACTATCTGTGACTTCCAGTCTATTGTGAGAATCTGTATACCACACAAACCCAAAACACAGGGAATGTATAAACTTCAAAGGAAAAAGAAGTCAGAAGATAGGAGAAGCATCTTTTCTCCACTCCTCCGAGGTTAGAACAAAAAGCGATCTACTAACGATGAGCTCACAAAAAATGTCAGACTTCATATATTTAAAATAGAAAAATGTGACATTTTTCCCAGATTAAAACATGTTAATGGGGAAAAATTGCAGCCATAATAAATATTGTATGAAAAGCTGCCAAGTAACAAAGCCTTGACAAACTCAGGAGAACAAGGAACTTCAGTTGATGCTGCCACTTTATTTTTGCATTATATTCTATCTACTCTTTCTGTGTATGTGGAACTCTTCAATGTCAATAGGAGTTTGGCACAAAGGGCAGATTAATTTAGACATCACATTGATACGTTGATGTCTAGAACAGCGTGTGGCCCCACGGTGCTGTTACCATAAGATACTACAGACTTTGTGGTCTCATGTAGAACCTATATCCTCTGTGATCCCTACACACATCTTAATAATTTTCAAAGTTTTTGTTGTGACTGACAGACCAAACAGACTGGGGAAAATGCCCTGGCATTTACTGCCAATAATGATTAATCTTTTAAGAAGTAGGTTAAAAGAATGTATCGATTTTGAAATAAAAAGTTGCTAACATATAGGAAATGAAGCAATATTATTGAGAGTCATTAAAAGAGGTCAGACTTTGCAGAAAGATTTGAAAAACAAACCCATTGAATTGCATCAATTAAACTTTAACTGTGTCTCCTAAAAGCAGTAAATCAGGACTAATGCTTTGGACATCTGTAAGTGGATACAGGTAATCGACATCCTGTACATGGAATGTCTTACGGAGTTTCACGCTGGTTCCCTTTCCATGGACGTGAGGATGCTATCATTGGTGGACTTCAGCAGGCTGAACACGTAGTCTGAAGAGGGAATTTTTAGTCTGCTCGTGATTTGGGCATGTGCAGGTTAGTTAAATAACCTGGGGTGTGTGCAGGAAGCAGCCTTGTTAAAGGTTTGAACAGAGACGTTTTGCAAGCATCCAGAATGCCCCAGCTGCAGAACCTGGAGGGTCACTTACTGGTTTGTCCACTCTTGCTTGAATGCCTTTTTCCCAGGTGATGACCCTCTGCCAGGGTGTGACTGTGCATGTCAGGATGCTTTGTTCAGGTCTGAAAACTTAAAACTTCCCTGGGATTTGTTTTCCCTGGCCACAGGAGATGGCAGCTTTACCCCTTTGCTTGTACATCTTCCATAGTAGATACAGTCGTGATCCCTCACAACTTACCTGCTCATGTGTCAGTGTTATCACCCAGATGTTTCAGCAGCATAAAATTATGCTTTCACTTCTGATGAGTGGCATGGACTCTAAATGAGCAGATAAAAATTTCATCTGGAAGAGGCTATAGGTTCCTCATGTATTCTTTAGGCCATGCTTCCCCTCTTCCATAGATTTCTGGCTTGAAAGTTGCTTTGCATTTATTTGTGCAATTCTTCTCTGTAAGTCCAGTGCAGCTGTTGTAGAGGAGCCTGTACAAGTTTGTGGGAGAGAAATCCTTGGAAAGATGTTAAACACACAGAAACTGCTCTAGCTCAGGAAACTGCTGAGCTGCAAATACCTGGGGACTCAGCTGCAGTCAGTGCTCCAAAGAAGCAGCATTTATGCCTGTTCTGCATTTCTACTCTGCCCTGGGGACCTGCTTTTGGTCTCTGCTGAAAGCAGGACACTGACACCGGCCTTTGGACTGGGTGCAGTTGCCTTCTATCAGTTATCTGTGCTGAAGGAATTCCTCTGGCATCCTTCCACCATGTTCCATCCGCTTTCAAGGCCAACCCTGAGGAAGGCAAACCAACTACTCAAAAGGGAATTTTCAGGAAGACACAAATGTAGCTGTCCAGTTATAAAAATGACTTGTAAGTTGGACAGAGGCAGTTGTATGATGATTGCAAGAAGCAGTGCCTTGAACCAAGATAAATATAAGGCCATCCTTTCAATTCTGTGCCTTATTCTTTTAAAATATACTGTGTTTTTTTCACCTGAACACTGACTACATTTGCAGTATTTGGTTAGAGGCTCTAATATACAGCTGTATCTTAGGAAGTTTTCTTTCTCTTCAGTAATTTGCCTTTTGCTTTTCTGGTGTTGTTCTCTAACCATAAAAGCAAATGAAAAATTTGTATTTCTAAAGCAGTGAAGTACAAAATGCAGTAATCCACTGATTAGAAAAATAATAAAGATACAGAGGTTAAGTTTGAAGGGATAAAGTAATGGTGAACAAACAATGAGTACATTAGGGTAGGGCAGTAAAATACAGAAATTAAATTTCAGATATACAAAAGGTCAGATAATTTTTCATTTTCTTTTTCTAATGTAGGATAGCAGAGTTGAAGGGCACAAAACAAGTTGTATAAAGGCTATTTATTCTTCCCAGAAGTGTGTTGGTATCATTGCTCCCAAAGTGTGTGGAAATGCTGTATATATTTTACTAGAAAGACTTACTTTTGTCCTGATACTTGGTAAGGGATGATATCCACAGTGGTTTGAACTGTCCACTGTTTTCTTCTGCACAGCGAACTTGGAATCCACATTTAAGTATTCACTGTCTTTCTGAATTATACGTGTAATAGTCTGCTCAGTGAAATGTAAAGCCAGCATAATAGTCTTAAAACCCAAATGATCCAGATTCACCTCAGAATGGCTGAGTGAGCAATTGTAATAGCACTGCTTCTGTGTGTGAGGATTAGCTAAATTCTGCTCCTTTTATCCACAAAGCTGGATGAATGTGCAGTGTTGCTGTCCACCGCCTTACTAGGAAGAGATCTGTCTTGCTCTCTGATTCTTATTTCTCTGGTGTACTGACTCATACCCTTCTTAAAATACCTCGTCAAAAACCCAATGCAGTCCCCAGAGCTGAGTTTCAAAGTCTGTCTGTAAACATAGCCACGTTTCCAACAGGGAGAGCCAAATTACTTTCTGTGTGTGACAGATCATTTGCATTATCTAAATAGTGAGTAATTCCTGTAAGCAGGGATTCAATTTTGATCTAGAAACAGTGTGCAAGTTTCACACTCCTGTGCCTAGTGATCTTGGTTTTTCTTCTGTTGGCGAATAAAGTGGTGAAGAACAGACCACAATAAGAAGAGTTTCCGAAAGAGTTGAAATTCTAAGTACAGACAACTTTCTCTTTTGTATCTCATTGTGCAGAGTTCAGGTTGTTGCCCAACACAGAAACTTTAAAAAGCTATCTATTATGGCTACAAAGGTAAAATGGGGAGGAGGAGAGTGGAGAGAGAGAGAGAGAAATTATGCAGCACAGGCAGGGGAGCAAAGCCTTTTGATACTGTACTTTCAGACTCAAAACTTAGATTAATGAGGACGGAGCTTCTTAGATTGCTTTGGAGTACTGCACACAAACTTCATCTGAAAGGAAAAGGACACTTTCAATGTAACCTTCACTCCATAATTCTGAACAAGCTGCTTGCTAGTACTGTAGAAAATTTCAAATGTCTCTGAATATTAGAGCATCAAGCCAAACAAAGGAAGAATGACTTATTAAGGTGTTAGCACAATGTGAGTGACCTTCTTGATGTGACATTTTTTTGGCATAAGAAACACCTCCAGCAGATGTTTAGTAGTTAAAGCTATTTGAGAAGACTTTTCTGCAGAAGAATGAGCCAGATCATTTAAACAACATACAACAGACTCTCTACCCACACAGGTAGCAGCAAATTTTTATGATAAGTCTGTATAAGAAGAAGGAGGTGCTTCTTTCTGTCAGAAGTGGAGATGCAGAGCCCTTCTCTCCTGGCTCCCTTGCTGCCTGTGTGCTCTAGGGCAAATGTACCTCATTTCTCCTGCCTTTAAAGTCATTGAGTTCTTTAGGTTGTTTTGTTTTATTGTTTTTATTTCACATCATGTTGGTTTTAAAATTTATCCATTGTCTCTGAGATGTTTTGAGCATCTCACTGAAAAACAGGGCCAGTCTTATGTTTGAGGGCAAAAGCAGCCAGTCCTTGTCTGAAGGGCGTTCTTACCTGAAGTGTTATTTTGTGTGCTGTGTCAGGAGTATGACACAGCATAACCTTTGTGCTGGCAGAAGGAAACTTGCCATGGGAGGTAGTTTAGAGCTGTGTAGGAAATGTATTTAGCCACGATGATTTCAGATTTGGAAGTATCCCCTGCAGAGGGGAATAATCCTCCCAGTTGTGTGCTGGGAGGGTGAGGAGAGACCCGAGCCCCAATGCCCGTGTCAGATCCGTCGCTCCCGTCCCACTGGCATTCTGCAGTGCATGCCAGGCTGCTAGAGACCAGGGAGATGCCTTTCACCTGAGAATCCACTGTGGACCTAAGAAACCCTTTGTGATTAGCATGTCTTTGAACTCGATACGTTCCTAGGAAAGCTCTCTGAGTTTTGACCATTCCATTGCATTTGTATTTCGTGATGAGGAAACTACAACTGCTCAGGAATTTTCTGGAAGTCTTCATGTCCTGTATTTTGTGGGGAGGAGGAGAGTGGATACAACTTGAATCCCTTTAGATTTCTGTCCTGATCAGAACACACCTTTAATGAGCAGCTCGCTGCAGTCTGGTGCCTCTCAGGTTTTGCCAGTGCCCTGGAGGCTATGCTGTTGCCTGACGTATTTGCATATGAAAGAATTTCAGTATTCGAGTAACACAGTAGATTTTTCCTCTCTGGCAGGAGAAAGAGCAGAACACAGTTCACAAAATTCCATGCACCGTAGCTATGGTACTTCCTTGAACTGGGTTCCAAGTTCAAAGGCTGTGCTACCAGGGTAAGTACTGGTACAGTCTCATTTCTGCTGTAACTGGCGTGGGCTTTTCCAGAGCCGTGGTACCATTTAACTTTTTGCAGTGTGTTTCTAGGGAGATCTGCTTTGACATGCCTGATTTTCCTAGATTAATTTTATATTGTAGGCTCTAAAGAAAGGGGAGAAGCACTGCCTCTTCAATGAATAAGTATTTTCAAGAGAAAATTTCAAGTGACATATCCCATTCTTCTTTTTTTTTTTTAATGGTGAGTGATGAAATGGCTTCAGAATAGGAGGGGAAAGCAGAGTCTTTTTCTCCATGTAAAAAAGTGAAATGAAAACAAGCTGCAGCACCTGAATATCTCTGCTAAAGAACAAAAATTAATTTCAGCTAAAAAGCTTTAAGCAGTGTGGGAAGTACAGTATTATGTACACATAATATAGGGGTTGTTTGTCAAATTGGATGTTATCTATTCCCAGAGAGAGGGACCTCTATTTAAGTAAGGTCACTTGGCAGTAAAGAGCCAATATCAAGACCTCCAGTGAATCCCTGTTGTTAACAGAGAGCTGTTGTCCTGTGAAACAGAGGACTGAGGTGTGTGTGTCTGCACACTCTCCTCCCCAGTGCAGCCCCTGTGGGTAAGGTTGGCTGCTTTGCCCCTTGGTTTCCAAGGGTGCTCTTTGCCCCTTTTGCCCACAGCCCTCTGCCTGTGGCTGAACAGTCGACTCTTCTAATTGCTGGGGTCTTGTGAGCCCAAAGGTGGCCCGTGTCAAAATGTCTGATTCATGAGAACCATCAGAAATCTAAAAGGCTCTATCAAATCAGTAATATCTTCCATTTGAAGATGAGGCGTTTTCTGCTTGAATCCCTCAGCCTGGTAACTGGAAGAGAATTCCTTGAGCCTTACAAACTGAGCCCATTGGCCTCACCAGCTTTAGGCTGGAGCTGCAATTGCAGTTAAAGAAGCTATTGGGGAGGGAAGGGGACACATGAATTGTTACATCTGAAGTGTTGAAACAGAAAAGCATAGACTTGGTCTATGGAAAACATTTTAAAGAATGTTACTCTCAGTACTCAATTCACCTGACAAGTATCCTGATTGATCTGTTCTTGGCATGGAGTACTGCAACTGAATGAAGCCTCAGACTCTGACATGCCTCCCAACACTTGCAGTCACGTGGATATCGTGAAGTGTTCTTAGTTTCCTGCACAGTGTACTTGTTCTTTTATGTTCTTAATTGAAAACTTTCCCAAAGCATTTTGTGTGGCAAAGTGGCAGGCATTATTCTTACAGCTTTCCTCTTTAAAGTATTAAGATTATTTTTATTTTGCTAGAAGAAAAGCTTGAAGCAGGAGAGTGATGAAAGAAACTTGTGGCAGAGACAGAAATGGAGATTGTAGTCCATGAAATCACTGATGTTGAATGAGTAAAAACTGTCTGTAGCAGTGATGCTCTGGCTGCTTTAGCTCTGTGTGTGACTGTCCATTAGTGAAGCTGCCCTCTGCTCACCCCCGGCTGAAGGCTGTCTCAGGCCAGGTGAATGTAGTTCTGAATATACCTTACTTCAGAATTTTTTCCCAGCATTGTATCTCAGCTTGTCGGAATTTTGTGAAGTTCTTGGCCATCACCCTCTAGAAATGAGCTGTACAACCTAATAGTAAATCAAAAAGAAAATTATTCTCCTCTAACTGTTTTGGAGAAATGGATTTCTAACCAGAAGCCTTCTCACCAGGTTTCTGTTTACTGTTGTCAGAATAGTCACATCTCCCTGCATTTAGGTTGTCTGAGGATTAAACCCCTGACTCTTTCAGCTCCATATATGGTGCAGATTTGTCCAATGCTTCTGATCATTCTTAGTGTTTGCCACTCATAAAGCACTCCATCATGTTTTCCCACTTCTTTTAAAAAGTCAAAAAACCCCAATCCAATAAAGGAGATTAGATTTCTGAATTACATACATGGAATCAAAATTGCTTTCCTAATTTATTTTCTGTATGATGTATTTTGCATCTTAGAGTTTTTATTATCTTTTGTTTGGGATTGTTTCTTCATTCAGTTGTCTGCATTGATGTACATGTCTGTCGTGATGTAATGCAGAGCCTGTAAGATGCTGCTGTGATTCAGATTATTCCTTCCAGTGCAGAGTATTTGGCATTTAATTGCATTTGGATCTCACGTTTGACAACGTTGCTTGCTCACCGGGCTCCCTCTTAAGAGCTTCATACTCTTCCTGTCATGATTAACCTGAATAATTTCATGTAATCTGTGTATTTTGTAACTCCATTCACCTTTGACGTAGCAGAGGGAATCTGGGTAGGAGCAGAATACTTGAACATGTTGAAAACCACTCTAGGAACTGAGTTATCGAGTTAGTGCTTCTTAGCTTGTGGAGGAGAAGATTCTTTCCTGTAATTTGAATTTGTAGTTAAACCTAGGATACAAGATTTCACTGTTCAAATGTCGTTGCTGACATGCAGCTCAAAGAAGATTTGGGGACTATAATGGCAGCTTTTCTGTTCTTTATATGATTTTTTATAGATTAGATTTTTAAAGAAGTGCTTCAAAGTGTCATGAACACTGACACTGTTGTGTAAGAATTCCGTGTTGATTTTCTCAGGTCATTAAGAGGGAGGCTGTGTTATTGTTTTATTTGTAAATGATGCTGCTGCACTGCTCATTTCCTGCTTTCCTGGTGTTCTTCTGAGACTCTTTTTCAGTTTGTGAACAGTCTGTGCTGTATTTAAACTGATGCAAGTAAAGGAATTGGATTGGTGAGAATTATTTAAAACTCTTCAGTTTTCCAGTTGAAGTTCAGTACAAGAAGTGTTTAAGATCAAATTATCAAAATGTCAAACAATCAAAGCTAATTAAAAGCCCTGATCTGGCTCCCAGGGAAATCAAGAGAGGCCTCATTGGCTGGAAGTCAGTGGTTATTTGTAAGCTAGAGAAATAACAGGTTTTACAAGATCTGCAAACAAAATAAATTAAATAATTTAGTAACACCTTGGTTCAAAGTCTTTCTACCTAAAAGCATTGACCTGTCTTTGTTTGATTCCCTGTATTGTTCCATATGTTTTAGTTTTGTGTATGAAGTAAACTTTAGTATCAGGGCATTTAGTCATGAAGATCCCCACCTAATTCTGCAGAAAACGAAGAGCCATGATTCATTTTAATGCTCTTTGTATTATAAACTCCAAGGTTGATGTTTGTGACTCCAGCTGGGGGAAAGAGGGAAAAAGTACAACTGTGTTCAGATTTTACTGAACTTGAAAGTGTTACTTCATTCTGTGGATCACTTCGTGTATTTCATCTATTAGTATGTGTCTGATGAGAACTGAATAGTGTCTGTAACAGCCGAAAAGGATAATCAGAAAGCATGAGAGGAAAGTGTTTTTATAGAAACATGAACTCTGTGTAACAGTCACATAAGTTAAACAGGGCTAATGCCTGGCTTTACCTTTTTCCCTGAAATAGGTTGTCTTAAAATTCCTCTCACAGTGGTTGCAAGGATTCCTGTATATCCTTCATGGCCACAGAACAAAATATGTGCTTTTAAAGCTTGAATGTACAACCAAAACATGCTCCTAGTCATAAAAAAAAGAGCATGTACCTTGCCAGAGGTAAGGTAAAGAGGAAAGGAAAGATGGTGTGTCTGTATCTATTGAGATACTCCTCACATTCAGATTATGTGATTATTGCATACTTTAAAAATGCAAGATTTGCAGAAGGCCTATCTTTTCTTAGACCAGCATGCATAGCTGGAAGAGGAAAAGGGCTTTTGTGACAAAACCTTTTAGATTTCAAACTTTCCTAGTTGCTCTAGTAAAAGATCCTATCTCTGCCTGTGTTATTGCTGTGTTTTGCTAAAGAAAAAATACCAGTATGTTGCTGGACTTCAGGGCTGTAGAGGAGCTGGTTCTGCTTTGTGTCAGTGACCACAGAGATCTGCTGGGGCAAATGCAGGTGACATTGCCTTCATTCAGTAAATACAATGGATAAAATAATTCAGTCTGTTATTCACTGAAATGTTCAAAATGGAAATAGGTGGAGAAGGATCCCATGTGAACAACTGTGGTATATGTAGTGAGTTTATCACCTTGCACTCTGCTTTTTGCAAGCTATTCAGAACATAAAATCCTGGAGGAAGTCAACACCCAAATGGTGAAAGTATTGGTTTCAACAGAGCTGTGGGAAGCCAAAGCAGTGTGGATCTTTGTGAGTGGCACAGATACTGTGTCTGTTGGTTAAAAGTATTGAAAGAGCAGCTATTCCCTATATTCATAATATATAGTACCCAATTTCTTCCACCTGTCTTACAACTTCCACAGGCCTTGCCAAGCAACATCGCTCAGGTTTGCCTCTGCTGCTTTGGAGGGGTGGAGTGTCTGTCAGGGCAGTTCTTCCCGTACATCTGCGTGACATCTGGATCTAAAATCCTGAACTTGTCATTCCCTATGCAGCCAGCAGGTCACCCAGCCGTGATGGTGGGAGTGCGGCTCACACTCTCCCTCTGCCCTTCCTCTCCTTCCTCTCCTCCCTCGCCTCCCTCTCCTTTCCTCTCCTCCCTCCCCTCCCTCTCCCAGACCGTCTCCCTCTGCGCTCCCCCTCCCTGCCCCGCCCTGCTTCCCCCCTCCCAGTTGCTTTCCTCAGGACGTTGAATGAAATACTGTAGTCTAAAAAGCTTGAGTGAGTTGTGAAAAGCTTTTTATTACCTGCCAGAAGTCACTTGTCATTGCAACTCTTGCAAGCTCTTCTGGTTATTTTTACTTGCAGAGTGTTTTTCCCCCCATTCTTCAGCTGCTGGGCAAGATGGCGTTCATTTGGCTTCAGTTCTGACAAAAGATAAATGAGCTTTGGGCCCTCAGTGATTCACTCTGGCTGCCAGAGGGTTCCAAAATAGCAAACTATTTTTCATAACTGCAATGTGATATGAAGTGAGTTGCAGCAGGTGCTCTAACATATACTACAGCCGTCTGCAGAGTGGGGAATTCATTAAAGTTTCCTCATTTGTCCAAAAAAGTCACCTTTCTGAGTGGCTAGCATTCTGTCTTTGCCAGCTGAAGGTACCCTCTCCTGAAGCCAGAAGGAGAGAGGGGTTTTTGGTTGAGTAGGAAGTATATATTGAAATGGAACTGTGAAGTTAATTTGTTCATCTTGTGAAGAATCATTCTCACTTAGTAGATTCATCATTTACTTTTCCACTCGGTGTAATTTGATTTGCTGATTCTCTCAGGGATGCAGACAGCATGGATCCATGATTTTTTTTTGCCTTTATCTTATTTGTAATTGCATTTCAATGTCTTTCAGTTTATAGATTTGCTGCAAGTAGAAATTTTAATTGTAGTTCAGGAAAACAATCAAGTATTCAGCAATCCATGTGCTCTTGATAAAAAGCTTCCTTCCTTGGACTCGCAGAGGAGAAATCAAAGATCAGCTAATGTGATAATTCAATGTGCTCATTCAATTTTTGTTTAAGGATCTATATTTTCTTGTAGAAAATGAGAATAAATGCTCAAAGGTATCAAAGCATATCGGAGCCATGCAAACAAAGCCCACAGATGAATTTAGAGGAACGGGCTGTCTTGAAGGCTGAGCACAGATCTTGCACAGGTCCCAACCTGCAATCCCACTGACATAAACAGAATACCCTGTAACCACCCAGGTCCTGCAGAATCAGCTCTTGAAGAATTTATGCCCATATAATTGCTCAGACATGGAAAATGTAATAAATATTAATGTCATTCTCAAGGAACAGTTTCCAAAGAAGAAATGCACAGATAAATTTAAACTTATGCATATTTTAATCCATGAAATATAGATTTTTCTTAAAGTGCTGGAGTATTTAAAGTTTATATATAGCCAGTATTCAACACAAATGTTTTCATACCGAGCAAGATTTATGTGGCCATGTATTGTACCTAGAGGTCCAGCACACAGCATCATGTTTACAAGCACATCTTAAGCAATTCACATCTTTCTTGCCTGAAATATGTAGCACCCAAGTAAGTAAATGCTGTCAGTGATGCAGAGGCCCCCCTTGTGTTGCAAATTCGGGCATTGCAGCTTCTCTTCTGGTTTGTGGTTCTGTTTCTGCTGCCTGACAGGAAGTCAGTGATCCCAAAGACATTGCCAAAACTCACCTCATAAAACCTTAATAAAAAGTATCCCTTCTGATGCAGTAGGGTAGGTAATGGATGGCTACACCTCCCCCCACGGGCTAAGTTCCCAGAGCGTGGTTCATTCTTTCTGTAGGATTTGCAGTACAATTTTTCACTGCAAAATTTCAGCTCTGTTTTTTTACTGCTGAGGAGCAATGTAGAAAAGAAGAGGCTACAGACTAACTGGCAGGGAAACTGAACGTTGTACAAACTGTTTGGAATATTTGTTGCCGTCCTCAGCCTCCAATGGAGCTAGAAAAGAAATCTCTGTTACAGAGTCATCACTCCTGCCCTTTCAAGGAAAAGCCATGCAATCAGCCTTCATAAATCCTCAAAAGCTAGAAGCAAAGCCAGGAGAAAAGCCTTGATTTCCCTATCATGATTAATATAAAACACATTTTAAAAGCGTGCTGGAAAGAAGTGGTGGTCAAGACTAATGTCTTCAGGCTTCTATCACATAATATAAATTGAAAGGAAAAAAAAAGGTTAGAAAAGCAATAAGGCAAAGCAGTTGTATTAATGAAGTGATCTGTGGCACAGCATTTATTCAACACATTGGAGTTTCTTACAGCAGCACAGTTTGTTACTCACTGGTTGTATTTGATTAATGTTGACTTTGTACCCTCCTTTCCCTGCGTTGATAATGCTGTACTTCCCCTGAGACTCACAAGGCAGAATTTGTCCTTTGGTAGATGAGAGAGGAAAAGGGAGAACAATACAAATAATCTTTGGTTTCCTCTTTTCCAATTTATCCCTGTATCTGGATGGAAGCTGGATATATGGTGCATGATCTAGACCAGCTTCCAAACAGTACCAGGATTTAGGCTTCTTGGGCAAGGAAGAAATCTTGGCTTTTGTGGAATTGCTGTTCTTAACCAATTTCACAAAGAACAGAATGGTGAGCTCATCTTTTGAGTCAGAATTCTCAAGCTAACTGCTCTTCAGGTCTCCCCCAGCACAATTTTTGCATCTAATATGAAGTGTAGAAACACATATTTCACACGATATCCATAAGTGTTTTGACAGATGAGATCTGGCAAATTCTTTCTGCGCTGATTTGCAATGTTAATTAGAGCAGGAAAAAAAACAACCCCAAAACTTTGGCTTCTGAGCTGAAGCAACAAGTTGGAATTCCAGTGCGTGGTTGATGTTTGCAGCCTCGCTGGAAGGAGAGGGCGTTGCCCGAGTCCTGCTGAACTCCTCCCAGCAGCGATGCCCTTTGAGCCCTGGCTCGGCTGTGTCGGTGGGGCAGGACTGTGTGGCACTGTGGGATTCTATTTTGCAATGAATTTGTGCCTGGCAGTTTCTTGTGCTTTCCAAGTGGATAGATCAGAAATGCCTGGTAGCGTTCTGTACCGTACTGCATGTGGAAGGCAGGAATAAAAGAATATTAGAATATTAAGCTCTTAAACCATTTATTCATTTGAATATTAATGAAGACTAGAATTAGAGATGCCCAGGTGCTTGTTCTTCAACCCAGATATATTTATTATGTGGTGCTTTACTTCCATAGTAATTTTTTATAATATTGCACGCATATATAAATTTGATGCAAACTGAAAAAAATGCCAAACAAAAAAAGTGCTGTGGATGTTTTCTTTTCTTTTTTTGGGGGGGGCATTGACAGCTAAACTCAAAGTTGAAAAGTCTAAATTAAATAGATCACATTCCTATTTGCAAGGTCAGATGTAGGATGTTGTATCTGTAACTTTCGAAAAGAACTATTTGCAAACAACCCATAGAACAACAATTATTATAAAAACCAGTGATGTCAGATTTTTGTTTTCTTTTCATGTAGCAGTTGAAACTTTTAAGAAAACCACCATGACCTTTAAAGTAATAATTTTTTCAGTATTATGCCGCTTTACTCTTTTTACATTTCAATATTGTTTGGGATTTTAAGATTGATACAGTGGTTAAACTGCTCATGAAAAGACATTGTTGTGTTTGAGTGATTGCTGTAGCTGAATTTCCACCTGTGAGAGTAAAGAGTGCAGATTTCTCTTCTTACCATGCAATGTCTGAAATCTGCTCAGCTCCAAGCTGTCAGGATCTCAGAAGAAAAAGGACAAGAGTCATTACCATTGCCACAGTGGTGATTGCCTTGAAAAATTCATGGAAAATATGTGGGGTAAGGTTTGTTTCTGTGTTTGTTTCTAGTCAGATTGATTTATTTGAGAGGCAATATTGATAAATGATGAGCTTGATAAGGCCCTAAAGCAGCCCCACTAAACTGGCACTGTAAGGTGCTAGTTGAAATGTGAGACACAAAGATTTCAACAGAGAGAATGAGGTTTTTTCAGGAAATAAGGGATTTCTTAGCTAACAAATTCATCCTAGGTTTAACAAGACAGTAGTTTTCCAGCTGGTCATCTCAGCTCTTGTCATCCATGTATCCTTATCTAGACCCTGACAAACTGCTGCAGTCCCTAAAAGGGTGCCTGACACACACACTGAGATTGTTTCCTGCTTCCTTTTTTCCTGCTTCTAGGATCCCTCATTCTTGTTAGAGAGGAAGCCCTACTCTGATTCACCTCCCAGCAAGGAAATGTCTGTGTGTATAAATCATTTGTCCCTTTTCTTTTTTTTTTACATTTGGTTGGTACTTTCAAGTCAAGAATTTAATCCTTCATATGTGTGTAAAAGAAAAAGCTTTGGAAAGTCTGTGTGTCCATTTTGCTGCCTTGGTATCCCTGATCCCGTTGTACTTCGAGGTGCTCATTTCCACAGATAAATGTGGGAGGGACTGTAGAGGCCACCTTGTTCTTCTGGTATGGGGGGTGCAGATATGTGGATCCCTGGGAAAACAGTCTCCTTTAAGGGTCAAACATTTGAGTAGCACAATTTCTAATATTCAGCAAAATGCCATGCAATGCCATTAGTCTGTCTTTGAAGGTTGTGGTACGGAATCTGGATTTTGGGTTTGAAAGTCAGTTGTTCACCACTGTATCCCTGTTAGCAACACTTTCCTTTCCACCTGTTTCACTGCCTACAGCCTTTCAGAGCAACATGTATCATAGTCTTATTTATTATTTGAAAGTAAGAGCTGCATCATTTTCTGCACCCAGTTGTGTTCTTAGATTGGAAACAATGCCACCTGCAGCTCTAAATACCCTCCTTTCTCATTATAACAACACCCTTAAATCCCAGTCATTTCAGGTGTTATCAAAAGACGTTATCTAGAGATGCCTGCTGTAGTTAAGGTTGCATCAGCGTTTTTATTTTAAAGACCTTTTTCTCAGGCTTATAAACAGGCCATAAAAACTTAGGTGAGGCAGCTGCTTTATATAGGAAAATTTAGACCTCTTGGTGAAATTTGATGTTAAAGGAACTCCGTCAAGCATTACTAAACTACCTATCAATAAAAACATCTCTTACCAATTGTTCTAAATAGAATTGAATGTTGAGATTTGGAAGATGTTAATGTTAAGCAATCTCGTGCGCTGCTGGAAATCCGGCAACAACAGAGTGGTGTTCAGGCTGTCTGAGCTGACTTCTGCCTACCACAAAGAGAGATGCACTAAGACACAGGGTAAGAGGAACAAATCTCCAAGAGGGATAAAGCAGATTTGTGAGATGTATTCTAGGCTTACTTTCTGTGAATCAAACTGGAAAAGGATGCAATTCAAACCTAAACTGATTCGTTTGATTCCCCTCTGTTTTTAACTGAACACTAAACAAATGAGTTGTTAATGACATTTGACTCAGGTAAGAAAGGTGTTTTACAAGCAAGCAGAAAGGCCATTAAAATAATTTAAGTCCTTTCCAGAGGCTTTGTAGGCAATTGTCCTTCAGCTGTGGCATTGGCAGACAAGCCTGACATCTGCAAGTGTGTATTTGCTGCATATACAGATCCCTAGGAGCTGCAGATGTGCTTCAGTTCACCTGTTTTTCAAAACTAAGGCTCAACCCCCCTCTGTTCAGGATATTCTGGCACTCCTGTTTTTTAGATTTTGCTTACTAATATGCATTATCTGACAAACTTAGGTTGAACTACCTTCAGGTCTTCTTAAAATGTTATCCTGAGAAATTGTATAGTAACTGATGGGTTGCTCACTGTATTAGTGCATTCAGGAAGAGAGGATTTCTGCCAAACATGCACTTCTAAATCCTTCATTTGCCATGAATTCCATGGCTATGTCCACATTTCTGTACTTTTAAATGGCACGTGCTGCTTTTCTGCTGGACAATTGGGACTATTCAACAAAGCAGGAAAACTTGTCTGGAATACAGGATGCTCCTTAGCTGCTGACATCTGTGTCTCTGGCTGCCACTGCAGTGAATTCATTTGGAGGGGATATCCTGAACCTAGAGCCAAAATGCTGTGGAGCAGCAGGTCTAATCTTAGGTATTACTCTGAAGCTCTTTTCTGTTGGCTATCCAGCGATTTTGAAGATTGCACCTTCAGTTAGAATCTGCTCTCACACTGCTTGAGTTGAAGATACTTTTGTTCCAGCAGAGCTATTTCTGTAGGGCAGCAAGGGGCTGTGCATTCCCAGAGAAAGCCTTTTACCATGAAAGACATCCTACACAGAGGCCTCTGATGTCCTGTCTCGGGAAGAAGGCTGTCTTTTCAGGCTTTTCTGCCTCATCAATCTGCATTGTCTAACCTGGTACACCCAGACCTGAGTTCCTAATGTTTTCCAAAAAGTAAATGAAAGGATGAGGCCACTGTTGGTCCTGTCATCTCTACTTTGTAAAGGGCAATTAGATGACAAACCAATTAGTTTGGGAAATATATTGAATGCATTTATAATGTAGTTACACGTTGATAGGCACATCTCCATTGTATCTACTGCATCAGTGCAGTGTCAGAGAGCAAGAGTTGCCCCCATTATATGTTTTGAATACAATGTGGGTGTTACAAAAAGCTTTTATGCAATTCGTTTTGTTCACAGTAGAAATGTGGTTTCAACAGAAATAAAACCCCATCTTTGGCTAGCAGAATGATCCTATTCAAATGAAAGTGTTGTTCCTCAAGAATGAATTGTGTGACAAAGCTAATATTACTTTTTGGCTTTATATTAAAGTCATCTCCAGAGCATGAGCACATCCCGGTATGAATATGCATTCTGAACTTCCTTTCTCTGTACATTCTAGTAAGAAATGAGATACATGCATTGCAGAGAGAGACATATACAGCAGAGTAATACAATGCCATCCTTCAGTCCTCAGCTACAGCAGCTATACTTAACCCCCAATACAAAGCAAATTACAGAGTCCAGTGAATTAGAGATCACTACGGGTCAAAGAGAAATTGCTTTAATATCATGATGGTTCTCTTTGTTCTCAACAGATGACACATTAAAATAAGAAACTGAAAGGCTGCTGTGAGCTGCTTTCCAGCCATGAAATATTCTTCTGTGGAATCCCATCATTATGCCTGTTAGAAATACTGTTTTTTCTCAGCTACAGTGACATAAGGAAAAGGCCTTGCAGAAGATTCCCAAGGATCTGGGTCCTGTCCCATTGTTTCACCGATGACCTAATATGTGAAAATCCAGACCCCAGAGACATTTATGCTTTCTGCATCTCTCTTTATCTTCTCATTCTGTCTGGGTAGTGCCCGTGTCAAAAACCACCATGGTGTTTGTGCATTGTACCGGAAAAATCATACATGCTCCTGTAAAATTACTTTTCCACATTAAAAAGCTTTGTTTCTACTCAGATATTATACAGCTGCAAATATTCAGTTGTTCTGTTGCCAGCTGCTGGAATAAGGTGGTCCCCAAATGGTGAGAAATAAACTCAGGTGTGCAGCCTTTCTGAGGGCTCTTTGGGCTTCTTCGGCAGTTTTTTCTTTATCTGGGCCTGTACCAGCTCTCCTGTCAGTCCTGTGGCTGGCACAGCTTAGCAGGCACACACATAGACACGCCAGATTCTGTTTGCTGATCCTGGAAATGGTATCAGTAACAAATCACATTCATAATCCTCTGAATCAAGAGAGAAACGAACCACTCGAGGAGTCTGCAGCTATGGGGACTGACTTCTGCCTTGTATTTGAAGCATTTTAAGGGAGCCTCATCTTCAAAACCTGCTGAACCTGAAAAGATTGCTCCGTGTGTACAGATATGCATGCTCAAGCTGCAGGGATACTGATGCTTGTCTGCTCTCTGGGGACTCCTGAAAGTTGAAATGTAAAGGGCTTGCAAATTATTTAAAAGGATGCCATTCTTTTCCTGCTCACTTCTCAGTAAACAACAGAGCAGAGGAAACTGAGATTTGCTATGTCTACTCTCAATCCCATGTTATTTTTATATTGTACTCACTTCCAAAGTCCAATCCAGCACTGTGTAGTAACTTGGTAGCTTTTGGAATATTTGCCCTAAAATACTCTCCCTTAAACTTAAACCTAAAAAAACTCTGAATGATTTAAAGTGGCACATAACATGTCAGACAAATACACAGTGTAGTTTATTTTTGTGTTTCTTTCTTTTTTTTTTTTGATATCCTGTCTTCTGTTGAGGCTTTATATTCCTGAGAAAATAATTTTTACCATCCCTCTGTACTGTAGGAAGTACAAAGACATTTTTCTGATTAGCTGTGCATGGTGGTGATGAGTTAAGCTCAGTAAGAAGTCTGCTAGAAAACACAGACTGATACATGTGTGTGTACTTATGCTGCTCTGGTTTCAGATGGACTCTCACACTCTCTGCCCTTGTCTTTCTGCCTTCCTCTCCGTCTCAGTGAGTGTTAGATTATGTGAGCAGACTCTAAATTCAAGTGCAAGTGCTATTACAAAGTATGCTGAGCAAGAAGACAAAAAGCAGAACACTTGGCTCTGTTGACGTTTTGATCTCTTACTTTATGCTATCTTTTTAAAGAAAAAAGTGCAAGTATCTGTTTGATTAAAAATATGTTTTCTCTTTCGACAAATAATAGTTCAAGAGTCCCTCTTCTGAGTTTATTTTCTGAGCCTAGTTTCAGATCAAATTATGGTAAGTTGGACTGCAAAACATGAGGCTGTGAGGTTTTGTCAGATAACCTGAAGGGTCTGAGAGCAGGTCTTCTCCCAGGATAAAGTGTGGCACAAATGGCTCAATGCAGCACAAGGGAGTGCTTTGTTGTCTGCCTCTGTTCAAACCATGCCATGCAAGGTGCTTCCAGAAATCAGGAATTAAACTGGATGATTTGTCTGCTTCAGTACAGCAAACCCTGCAACTCCATACAGAAGTGTTAGATCTGTTTGTTTTTTCCCTTTCTCTCTGAAAATACACACTGTGGTGATGTTGGCTTACTTTGAACTGTTCCACTGCGAAGTAGTTTTGCAAAAGAAACATCAGGGAGGCCTACATTTTTGCCTATATAAGCTTTTGCATGTATTTTGCCACTTGAGTCCTTAAACTTGGTTAAAAAGCTGTCTGTAAGACCCTGGGTTTTGCAGAATTGACCTTCTGAAAGGAGCCGCTGCTTGGTTCATGCATGAAATGTTTTTGCAGTGCAAATGCTGCTCTCATTTCTACCTGTGACTTTCCCAGAGGTTGCACAGGTGTAAGTGGTGTCAGAGTTTGAAGCCCATGAGGCTGCACAGCTGCTCCAAGGAGCTGAACTTGGCAGTGCTGGCAGTGCCTCTTTGCTCTGCTGTGCTGTGTGGCCCACACGAGCCTCTGACTGAGCAGAGACTGGGTCCCTGAGCAGTTCCTGAGATGCTGTGGCACAGGATTGTTCTCAGGTGACATGTGAGCCCAAGGATATAGATAACTCCCTCAGAATCATCTTGAACCTGTAGCACAGTAATGATGAAAGGCAGATGAAATCCTAACGTAAGGAGAGATGAGACTGAAAATCCATGCAGAGATGATCTGTTGAGTAAGAAGGTACCATCTTCACAGTGTCACATCTCAAGGGTAGAACTGCATGTTAAATATCTTAAAAGCTACAGGAAAACACCACCTGGATATGTAACAAACTGACAGGTTTATTCTGGGATGACAGTATTTTGGATAGAGAATCTTCCTGGGTCTTTGTGATGTTTTCTTTACTCATTCTTCCACAGCTTTCCTGGTAATCTGGGCAAATCTGTAAGAAGGTCCTTGTTTGGTTCTATTGGATTTTTTCTCCAAAATGGAGAAAGTTCTATTATTTTTCAGTTGGCTTTTAAAGATGTTTTTAATTTGCTTCTTTGGCAGTAAAAATCCATTTTTACAGCCACGGGCGAAGCAAAAATTTCTGATGTATTTCTGGCCAGTGTTCTTCTCTGGTATTTTCCTTTTGAGGTGGCCTCATCATGCCCTGGTATGGAACTCATTACCTGGGAGCTTTTCTGCTGTAAGATGGCAGAGAAGAGGGAATGTATTAACTGGTCCTAATGACTGGGCTGCCAGGGAAGGCTGTCCACAGTGATTGACAGCTAGAATCGAGCCTAGATAATTCATTCTCTCAAAGCAGAAATAAAATAAAAAGGGTTGAAGGCTTTCTTGGGGAAAAAATATTCTAAAGATATCTCTCTCTCTTTTCTTTTTTCTCGTATATCCAAGTTTATAGTCTCAGAACAGTGAGCAGCAGCAAATGAGTACTATGTGCATGTTTACTTGGTCTGGGGAGTTTTTCTCTTTATATTTGCTTCAATTTTCGTGTAATTTGTACTTTTTCCAAATACTTGCTTCTTGAGTTTATGTAGTTAAGTACAAGGATTTTCTGTGAATGGAAGCACGCTGCTCTCCATCTTGTATTGGTGGAAAACAGGAGAGAGAGAGGAAACCCAGACCTGCCTGTCATGCTCAGAGATAAAGACAAGAAGCAGCAGCTCTGTGCATTTGCAGCTCTTGCTGCAGCTCCAAGGCTGCTCTGTGCTCTCAAACAGCTGGTGGAGATGGAAGAAGCAGGAGGGGCGGCCATCCACCACTCATCTGGGGCTCACAGGCACATGTTTGGTGATGTGGCTCTGAGTATTTCAACCATTGCTGTTTCTAGAGAGATTTGAAAAATTAATGTAAGGTATTGCCCAATTTTCAGGGTTTTTGCAGGTTTTCAGAAGCAGGAACCTCAAAGTTGTAAGTGATGAGTAAGGGCCTTTCAGTGTATGCAGCAGTTCCCATGGAGTCAGCTGAAATCAGTGGGAACAGCCAGGCCCTCAGCAGTTTGGTAAATGAGGGCCATTACTTAAGGTAGGCTAGCAGTGTATTTAGAATTGAGCCTGAGGGAAATCTGTTTCCCTTCCTTTTAATGATCCCTGTTCATCTACAGAAAAATGCAACCCTATTTCTATAGAGAAGGGGAGGCCTAAATGGAAAAACTTTCCCAAAGTCATCTTATTTTTATTCCTACTTTTTCAATTAGGGCTTTAAAGGGAGGTCTTTATGCATTTGAAAAAGATAGAGGGTAGCATGTCTGTAATTATTCACTAATAAGCAGTGTTAAAACAGTAGGATCTCTTCTTTCCATCTCCTGTTCTGTGGTAAGGACTTGCTTCTTCCTGTAGGTTCTACCAGGAACCTGTGCTGCAAAGTAGGGTCTTCAGAGCGTGCAGGGTGTTCTCCAAGAGGTACACAATTGCTGTCACGTACCTCTGAATGTTCTTATTGACAGCTGAGAATCTCAGATAAGTGAGTGGGAGCCTGAGGCTGTGTGGAGCATTAAGGGCAGGCACTTCCTGGCTACTGCCTCTCCCTTTGGCAACTCTGCTGTTTCCAGGCAGCTGGAAACCAGGCTCGATAGCCTTGGGGTGAGGAGGCAAAAGGCAAGGCTTGGAATTGATCCCATCCAGGCTGTTCACCTGTACAGCCACTGCCAATTTTGTGTGGTTTGAGGTGAAGCACATTCTGTAACCTCCATGTCCTCATGTTATGAGGCCAAGCTTCTCATGGGACCTCTGGATATTGTGGTGCTGTGTGCCTGGGAAGGATGTGGAAATTGGATATGATGTACACCCGCTGCTGCTCAAGTGAGCCTCCTGGACCACAGAAGGAACCTTTGCATGTATGGGAGAGGATTCAAGTTTAGGAGTGGTCCCATCTCTATTAGCACAGTAATACCCACCAGCTTCATTTCAAACACTTAATGAAATACTTTGCTGGCTTAGGACTACGTATCACTGAAGTTACAGGGTTTTTGGAGGGGCTCACACTGTTCTGTGAAGTCTTTGGAAAACTATTTTGTTAATAGACATTATAAGTATCTTTGAAAAATGTCAGAATAGGAGAGCAGCTGTCTACAACCTTGGTGCTGGGAAAGAAATAAGATAGGATCGGATCAATACAGCCTAGGTTTGTTTCCTCCCACACCTGCTTTATCTAAGATTATCAAAGCCAACAGCAATGATACCTCTTCAGTTACTGTCACTAGGAAAGACTAGCGGATACGTTCCAGCTGTTTGGCCTCAGATTTCACCGTCTCTGCTGGAATACAGCAGTGATCTAAAACCCTGAGACAAGACAGAAGGGCTTCTCAGCTGTCTGAGACAAGTTGGCACAAAATAAAATATTGTGGACCTCCTCGCTGAGAACATAGTAGCCAAAACTACAGAGTGGCTGCTGTAAGATGGAGTGGGAAGGTAATGAAATGCAGCCGGAGGTAGCTGTAGCATAGCATATAAATTGACTTAAAACGGGAAGGATTGAAGGACTTTCCCAGAGTGAATGATTTCGTAGATTATTGATTTGGGCAGCAGTTTATTTAAACATTAAAACTCTGAATGAAGCAAGTTACCCTGAAGAAAAATGTGTCAGGTATAGAACTCGTTACAGCTAACTGGTTAGCCTCTGAGGACTTTGTAAACTGTCCAGATATATTTATTATAGAAAATATTTTCTTGAGGAAAAAATAGACTGTTTCCCCCTCCAGAGTATGCTGTGGTATTTTCTGATGTTAGTGCTTGAATTCTGTGGTCTGTTACCATTAACAGTTACTGTATGACTGTGCTCAAGAATTTTTAACAACCTCTCTCTGTTTCCCAGGGAAGGAGAATGAAAAATAACAACTTAAGGAAAAGAAAAATTACTGCAACAGTTATATCATGACCCATCCAGGTGTATGATTACACTTAGTGCTCTCTCTGTGAAGTGCCCCACAGCAATATAGAGGCACTTAGAAGGAACCTGTCATTCAGCAATGGAAGGGGGCTTCAGGACAAGGAGTGACAGTGCATATTCCTGCATTGCTCATGGCTCTTGGAAATCTGCAGATAATAAATCCCTCAGACTTACATGTTTACTGCCAAACAAGATTGCTTAAATAAAAGTAAGACATTTAGTAGTGGGAGAGGTTATGGAGAATATTTATTCTAGACAGTACTGCGGACCAAATCTTCAGTCCTTTACAAAGTAAAAGGAAGGGATGTAGGAGAAACAAGAGAAACAGGCTCCCTGCACTCTGCTGTCTTGCCAAGGGTAAGGCTGGCTTGTCCATGGGCTACAGATGGTGCCAGAGTCTCTGTGGGTGCACTGCTCATGGAGTGTTGATTTTAGCTCCTGCCTATGTAGTCCCTGTTCTGACATCAACAGACCAAGCTGAGTCCCCTCAAATGTGATACACCTTGAAGTTGCCTCCATGTGTGCATGTAAGAGAGAAGAGGTTTGGCTAGGCTGGTATCAAAATCACATTTGTGATACCTGCAATATTTATGTTGTTTTCTTGGCTACATGAGCCTTGTGGAGGTGAATGAGCTCATGCAGTCAGCAATAACTGGCATTAAATGGTCTCCAGGGTTTTGTAGCTGAGGTTCAAATGATTCCTCATGTCCATTTTCCCAATTTCCCTACAATTCCGATTCGTTCTTTACAAAAGTGAAATATTCTGAGAGCTGCTGCTTCTGCTCAGGCCTTCTGGGCACTGCTTGCAAATAGAATTGTGTCACACACATCTGGAAGCCAAGACCAATTCAGCCAGTCCTGCAAAGTGTCTGTAAGTAGCAGCCTTTCACAGCAGTTAAATTCCTGTTTGCGTGGTTTTTGAACATTTCACATGTGTGTCTTTTCTCTTGCTTTTAACAGACTTACAGAATGAGTAATGGTCAGCAATTTACTGCACAGAGGGTATAGGAACAGCAAATGGGTTATTAGCATTACAACACCTGCAGTTTGTATGAGTTGAGTGGACAAAGCATGTGTGATTAGCATGTAGTGTAGAAGTGCTTGATACTAACGCCGATCATTTTGGAGCTATAACTTGTCTGGGTTAGTTTGCTCCCAGGAAATGCTCATAATGGAGTGTCTGCTGTCCAGCTCGTGTGGTTCCTATCCCCTGGTTAGCAGAAACACCCATGCACCCTCCCCCCTCCAAAAAAAAAATAGAAATTGCACTTTGTGTTAGTGGGTACCAGGCCCTCGTGTTTAATGCTGTTGGCATTGTGGCTGCATGAGTACAAGTCTTGCTACCTTAAACCAGATTTTAATATGTCCTTCATTACTAAATAAATATAATACAGTTAACACTACATCAATAAATTCTGACTGTCCCCAAAGCAATTATTGTAAAGCCAACAAACCAGACATTCAGGTTAATTTCAAAAAGAGGAACTTGAGCAGGAGAGCACATTACCATCCTCTCTGTGACCTGTACTGAGAGCTGTGTTGGCACAATAAAGGCATTGCAGGGTTCATGGTCCCTGCTCCTTTTGAACAGTTTTGCTTGGCTGGGTTTGTAAGGTTGTCTTCATTGGTTTTTTGCTCTGGTGGTGCTAGAAGGCATGAACTTGTGTGCTAACTGTGATCCCTCTATTTGATCATAACAGTATGTTTAAATTTATTGGGATTTAGCTCAGTAAATAATGCTGTTCCAGGAAGACAGGGAACAGGGGACACCAAAAAAGAAGAATTAAAACGTATCTGTCACGTATTCCACCTTAAATTTCTGGTAGGTACTCTACTGCCATTCTGCATCCCTGGAGGTTTTGTTGTTTAAATATTTAAACAATAAAAATTACTAAAGCTCTAAGAATGATGTCTCATGATATTCAGTGACCTGAAGATAAGCTGTATCAGCCCTCAAGAAGGTAAAGAAAAGACTTGCATGTAGAAGGTGAATTGGAGTCTCACTAAAGCTCTGTAAGTGAAATCACCCTTAAGATTCTCTTATGCTAGGACATGTTTTCCGACAGGCCAGTTCTGGAAAATGCCTGTTGTCTTAACTAATTAAGATACATTTTTGACAGGGCAGATATCATATCATCTGAGCAAGTTGTACACAAGCTAATAATTTAATTTTTCCAAGCAAAGCTAACTGTGCTGTGCAAAAAAGACCTGTCACAGGAAAATGTCAACATAGCAGAGGAGCTGGAAATCAGTTGGAATACATTTTGAGGCCCCAAACGATCTTCTTTGTCTAGCTGACTATATGTACAAAGCCTCAGCCCAGGAGAATATAGTCTGTTTGTACATTTTTGCACATTGCAAAGGTAATTGATGCTGTCCTCTTCATGCGAGAAGAATGTAGAACATGGTAAATTTTTAACCTAAAAGCATTTTCCGTCGTACTCTCTTGCAGCTAGGCCTCCTTGCATTTTCAGTTTTGACAAAGAAAAGTATATTAGAAAACATCCTGTGCATTTTAAACATCCTGTGCATTTTAAACATCCTGTGTATTTTAGAAATACACATTTCAGTGGCACAGTGGTTCATCAGGACTTTATGAGACACATTAATTATTATGAAAGAATATATTGGCTTTAGTGCAGACAGAACTGTGGCTGTTGTGGATCCTGGCCCTGCTGGGTGATCTCTCCTGGACAGGCCCAGCCCAATGGCTGGACACACCCCCCATGCAGCTTTTTCAGGCCCATCTCCTTAAAGTCTGAGACCAAAGACTTGCTGTCCCATAGCAAAGCAGCCTACATTTATTTCTAGGATGTTTAGGAGCTGGAGACTGTAATCATGCTCAAGAAAACATGATGTGAATGGGAGGAAACTGCAGGGAGAGGTGGCTGGGGACCCTCTAATTTGTATATGATGCAAATTTTTTGCCTCTTCTTACAGAGAAGTAAGTGAGAAGTGGCAGAGTGCACCCTGCCACCCCTGGGGAGGAGGAGCAGTGTGTGAGGTGGTTGAAGAGTCGGTTGTCTCCACTTGCCACTCTTCTCTTGCTGGATTAGCACAGTGCAGCCGTGGTCTAAGGGTTGCTTCCCATGTGCTGTTGGGGCGTGGGAGGGGTGTCTGTTTATTTCTTTAATTTGAAACAACAACAACAAGAGCAACAACAAAAGCCACGATAAAACACTACAAAACACTGCTGTCTCGGGTTCAATAGTGTCACAGCAATTAGGTCCTAAAGCAATTAGGACCAGCAGCACATACAACAAGGCACAGTGTTCATGGAAAATAGCCCACCCTGGTAGTGCTCTAGCAGTCCGTGCATTAAACCCTGCAGATAAGCTGCCAGAGGATATTTTATGCTTCTGCTGTTCTTGGGAAATTGCTATTTCAACTGTCTTGTTTTGAAGATTAAGGAAATGGATTCGCTCAATCAAAATATTTTGCTGTTGAAAAATAATGGCAGATTGAATCATGTAATATCATAATGTAAGTTTGCCATAATCATAATTTCAAAATAATATGTTTTCAATCAACAGCTTACTGTAAATTTGAAAAGTAATTACTCACCTGTTAAGCAGGAAAAGAAGGTCTGACAGTCCTTGGTAGGGGGGAGGAGAAACAAACTGCCTAGATAAGAGGTTCTAGCACTTCTCTGCTTTAATACTCAGTGAATTTGAATCCTTGTGGCAGCCTAGATCAGAGCCTGGTCTTGGCTATGTTGGCACTGGGAGTGCTCTTGTGCCCAGTTTCCCTGTGCCCCAGCAAAGAGTTGCCCCAGCTCTGTTTGGTGAGGTGCAATTCCACTTCAGGCCCATATGTGAGGAGAGTCCTGGATGCACTCCGGGATTGTGCAGCTTGGTTTGTGCTTTTTGTTTTCTGTGTCTCCTCAGTGAAGCTGAAATTTTCTTTCCAGTTACACCTGGTTTTTAACCCTTCCTTCATCGAAAAGGTAACCAGATGGTGATTTGCATTTCCCAGGGGACCAAAAGCAGTGAAGGCTAACAATGGAGCTGCTTACTTCTCCCTGAGCATCCCTCCCCTGACCATGCAGTGCCCATTTCTGGGAACCTAAACCAGCTGTGGACAGGCTTTTCTTTAAGTTCTGTGCTTTACTAACCCAGGTTTCAGCCACTAGACTCTCTAAAGCCCAACAACTGGTGCTGTCACCATTCACAGCTTGATCCCACATGTGCTACTTTGCACAATAAAACCCATCGTATGTTTAATTCTAAAAAAAGGGTTTGCCTAAAAGGGTGGTGTGAATCTCTTTGAAATAGATATGTATTAAATTTTTATGCGTAAAACTGGAAAAAACTTGCCCTTCTGTATTACCGATTTGTTACATTAAATATCCTTTGTGTGGTCCATGCCACATCTACAGCAAAATGCAGCTGTGCAAACGGACACATTACTTGGCTTTTGTCAGGTTGCATCAGTCAAAACAAATGCTGCCTTCTGTTCCTCAGCTGCTTTGCCCACGCCTGTGCCCTCCTGGTTTCTTTGCTCAGTGGAATCCCTTTTTTGCTCTCATTCTGTCTGCTACAAATGGGTGTGGGAGTCGGCAGAAACAGTTTGATTTTCATTCCAAGTGAGGACAGCAGCAGTCAGGGCAGAGCAGCCGGGCTCTCCAGCCCTTCACTGGGGCACCACATGGGTTTCAGAAAGCTGGGAAAGCTGGGTTTGCCTTAGGCAGCATTTGGGTTTAGATTGTTTCTCTCCTCAAAACCTACACAGATCTGATTGGTAAGGAAACAGCAGGAGGAATTAAAGGCAGATTAGGCAGTAGGAGAACAGGATACTTGTGGCCTTGGGACGACAGGGCTTGTGCCTTGGCCAGCAGCTACAGGACTGTACTGTGAGTGATGGAAAGCACCTCTTTTTGGGAGCCTTCCTGTCCTGCTCTTTGGCTGCTTTGGATGGGTCCTCACCCACCTCATCGAATGGCCTCAACCTTTTGTGTCTTAATTCCATGGTGTGTATCAAGAAACCACGTCAGACTGCAGTGTTTTGGTGTTTTCTCTCAAGTTGTCATTCAGGCACTGGGAAGCAATGTGAGGAGTGACCCACTCAATGTACACTTTTTTTGGGCAGTCTGTTTCCAGCTGCTGTCTGTTACTTCTGCTCGTACATCCAGGCACTGCAATTTCTCTGCCTGTTAATGGGGTAAATGTAAGAGTGAGGCTGTTAACAGGATTTGGTTGTGGCTGGATAAGCTCATGGAGACCTGCAGAGCACAGTGTCCAGAGCGCCTGGACCTTGTCTGTGTTAGAACTGCTTTCAGCAGCCATGGTGAAAAACCTGGAGAGGTGAAAGGAAATTATAAATGATCAGCAGCCTCTCTATTTTGAGCTCCTGTACTTCTGTTTACTTGGCATTACCCTGGTCTTGCACCTTTGTGAGTGTAACAAACCCAGTAGATTTTAGCAGACCGGTGCCAGTGTGTCTGTGCCAAGTCTTGCAGTCTGATCAGGGAGTGAGTGGGTTCAGGCCTCCACTGTGGGCTTAACTATTTCCTGGAGAGGAATATCTGCAGGGAAATGGGGCTGCTTCTGCCGGGTGTAGTCCAGTTATGCTGGCTTGCACTGTAGTGGGCAGTGTGATCTGAAGGGGAGTATTATGGCAATTATCTTAATGGCCCCTTTACTTTTTTATTACTTACCTTAAGTTTCTCAGAACAATTTTCAGTTCAACAAATAAGAAATTTACTCTGGTATTTCTTTTCCATTTTAGTTTTTCAGTCTCTAATTTTTGCATAGACCCCTTTGTGTTGCCCACTTCTTTTTGAGATGCCCCAGTGTTACGGGTGGCTACCTAAGCACAACACTCATCTCCTTGGGGATCGCATGTCCTCTTGATTCTAAAATTCATTCTTTTGAAAACCATTTAAAAAATGGTTGTTGAAATATCAGAGATAATCAAGTGAAGCAATGAAACTGTCCCCTAAGAGAAAACACACTTCAATTCATAAAATATTCCCTGCAGATGTCTTAGAAAATGTTCCCTCTCCTCCTGCAATTCCCACTAGCAGTATGACATGCTTTGCATTGTAGATATTTTTCCTAAGTGTCAGGCATAAGGACTCCTTAGAAACACCATCCGATCTCATTTGCATTCCATGGAGTTTAACCTAAGGGATTTTTCTGGGGGCATTCACAGGCAGAGGGAAGGATGGATACAGAACTGTCTTCTGTGCTATGCTGTTAAACAACCCCATGGATTCCTTTTGTCTGAGCAGCTACTTTGGATAAATTGGGTAAATCTCCGACACTTGGGTAGAAAGGTACTCGCTTCGGCCTTTTCAACATGGAAACAGGATTTTGCCTCACCTGTGCAAGTAAGGGTGTGTTCAGGGTGTCCTTGCAGGGACTTGGCTTTAGGTTTGGATGCACCAGAGTGTCTGACACTCTGCATATATTTGCTACAAGTGGTTTGAGAGCAGCACACACGATCCAGTGGCCTGAAATCTAATGCTTCCTCAAATCAGTTATCTATTTGAGCTTGATAAATTTCCAAACCTGCGATACTGAGCAAAACAAAAGCAAAATGTGCTCTGGCCACTCCTGAACCAGGAGCTTTGAACTTGGGTAATTCTCTGAAGATGCCTGTTTCATTAAGGAGATGCTCCTTAGGCAGTCTACGAATTTTGCTCAAGGCCTAGTTCTAATGTTGGAGAATCACCCTAGATTTGGGTCTGGATTGCCTTTATCTCATAAAAGACCTGTTCTGATGAACAAACTGCACCACAAACTGTTTAAAAGCTACCAAAGTCTCTATGCATGCAAATGCTCAAAGAAGGAATTTTAGGACTGACTTTGTCCCTAAAACCTGCAAAAATAGTATTTCTGCTCAGGACCTTCTCATATCAAAATGGCATGATGTAGTGCAGAGAAGGCTGTGTTGATTGGATTAAGTTAATTCTTTATTTTGATATTTATTTTAACTGTTTGTTTGGAATTTTTCCTACCAGCTTTGCCATAATTACCTATTAGGGTGTAAATCAGATGTTTATAAAGCAGTGATGCTGCTTTTTCTGTCTCCTCCAGTATGACCTGATCCTGGTAGATGTTGAGGGTTGTTTTGTTTTGTTTTTTTCCAAATGACTCGAGGGCCAATAGTCATGACTGCTGTCATGTAAAATACCATCTGTGATTCTGGCTTGGCTGTGCTATGTTCCAGATTGCACAATGCATGAGCAATAGTTCAGATTGTGGTAATGTGTAGCTCTTTCATGGTGCACTATGTACAAGACACATTTCCTTAAGGACTTTCCTAAAAGCAGTGTCTTGAATAAACAGAGCCAAAGCTATCAGTTTAACAAGATTTGAGGTAAATACTTTGAATATGTTCATAATTACAGATCATGAGCTGGTGAAAATCCCCATAATGTATGGGTTATTAGCAAGCAACTACTGAGTGTGTCATTTCAACCAAATTAATGTATTTTACTGAAGGTAGTATTAACATGGAGTGAATGAACTTTAAAAGCCACACGAACTCTGGCCAATATAATGGGCAACATTTACAAGTCTACCTAAAGTTGTTCAAAGCAGTTCCTTAAAATCTAAAAGTTGGATTTCTTCAAATGTCGGGTTCCTGCAACTTCCACAGGCCCCTGTCTGCCATAACTCTCTAATGGTTTGGAGGCTCCTGCTGACCACAGTACAAGCTAACATTTATTTCATCTCTTATGAAATAAAATGGATTAAAGATAAACTTAAGGATCATTCAAACCTGATGAGAACAAGAAGCATCTTGCAGAAAGAGGTCCTGTAGGAATAAATGAAAAATGCTTGAAACAAAAGTTGCCTAAAACCTCTTCTGCAACTGTGTAATCCTGATGCCGAGAGCAGAGACCACTCTGCCCTCTTGGTGTTAGGGTCAGACAGGAAATAACTGGCACCAAAGCCAAGGTTTGTCTCCCAGGAGCAGTAGCCAGTAATGAAAGACATTTTTTCTTAATATGTGAAGACTAATGGGAAGGAATGAAGGAGGTACTCGAGGGTCAGCTCAGAGGAAAGATACACTTGATCTTTCCCTACCCATCATTCCCATTAAAGCTGTTGTCTGTTAGTGTCGATTGTCTAATGATGCCCATCTGTTATGTGAACTGTATCTGTGTATCTTTATGCCTGTCTAGTCTCTGATTTATCTGTTAGCCATCATTATCTGTTATGTGGGGATGCACAGGGTATGCCTAGGTGTGCATTAGCCTCTGGTAATCTCTGTTCCAGAGCCGTGCCTCGCAGTAGCTGAGGCTGACTCATGGCTGAAGGTCTGTGTGGAGGATTTTTGCCTGTCTGGGGACTACAATGGGAATTTGAGCTGCATTGATCGAGCAACTTGAAATGACATGAGCAGTCTGAGCAATGCTATTCATCAAGTGTATGTCACGCTGGAGTGCTGTGTGTTACCTGCTGGAGATGAACTAGGGAGAGCAGTAAGTGCTAGCAAAGAGTCATGTCATGCCTTTTCTCTGCCTTTTTCACCATCCCCTGATGTGGCACCAGTCATGTGAAGCTGGACTGTTGCAGCCTCCTCTTTGCAGGCCTTCAGCCACACATCCCCCTGCACTTCCCTGTGTGCACACCTTGGCCTTGCATGTTTTCTCAGTTTGGCTCAGTCACTGCTCAGCAGAATCCTGTGCTATAGTAATGTCTTACTCACTAGGACTGGGCATTTATTCTTCTCTCTCATTCTAGGTGAAAGTCTGTTATGGCAAATGCTTTAAGGAGAATTTTGTCTTTCACATCTGGGTTTGGTGAGAGCCTTCTCTACTCTGGTATCCTCCCTCCATCCTTTCTTGTTTCCCCTTAGAAAGGGACCATGAGGAGATGAGGTCCTTGCAGGTGACCATAACCTGAGCTCTAAGAGCCATAGGCTCTGGATTAGAAATCTGGTGTCCTAGATCCAGGATGTATATACTGACAATATGTACATACTTGTGAAAACAGAGAGAGAGACAATTAGCATATCTGAGTCCAACTCAACTCCATGAACAAGATACTAATTTTTATTTATAGCCTTGGATGTATGTAGGTGCATACATAATTCCAGCTCACCACAAACAAAATAGAAGGTTTTATTTATAGATATGTGTACAGCATGTTCATCCCTACGGAATCTCTGAGTTGTTCCTCAGCAAGACTGACAGCTGACAGCTCTGACCAACTTGACAAGGTGCTTTTGGATAGATTTCCCAATATTTAAGACTAACAGCCAAACTCTCCACTTTTTAAGAAAGATGACAATGGCAGATAATCAGGATGTAAATGATTTACAAAAAAGAAAACCAGTACTGCTTTAATTTGAACTTTCTTCTTTAGGCTAATAAGCTCTGGATTACAAACTCCACAGCTTGAAACTTGCCTTGCCTATTTTAAAAACTAATTGGAACTGAATACAAAAAGCAGACAATCATCACTGAGGGCAAGAGCAGAAGATTATTATTATTATTGTATTTCTGAAGAAAAGCAGTGGCTGAGGGCTGGCTGCTCTGGAGGACTAGAGCAATACCTCTTAGCCAAGAGTGGGAACCCACCCTGCATGGGCAGTCTGGATCTTGAAGTGTCAGGTGGCAACAAAAGTTTTGAGGGTTGTGTTTATACTGACCAGTATATAGGTAATAATGTCCTAATGTGTACAGCAATTGCCCTTGGGTTGCCGTGTGCATCTGGGGTTCTTTGGTCCTATACAACTTCAGGGGAGAAAACAGTGCCCCTGCTCTGTAAAAATTGCAAGCAAATGCAGCTGGGAGTAGACAGGGAAACAAATAATTGATTCAATTTTCCTGCTTCCTGAACTAGCAGATTTGTAAACAGCTGGAGATCCCAATTTTATTTCAAGCTATGCACATATTAAGATCAAAGCCATATTTCTGAAGTTTGATTTATGAATTAACAATATTCTGAAAATAACAATATGCTTTGTTTTCAGGCTTAGCTATACCCAGGGTTTGTACCATTTCCTGCCCATGCCTGTCCTTAAATGTAAGTTTGGGTTTTGCTTCCTGAAGGCTGCTCCAAGTGATTTGCATTTGTGTGGGGTAGCAAGTCAGCCCTGCCGAGGAGCCAGCAAAACCTACTTCACACCTCCCTGCAGGACCAACAGCAGCTCCTGGCAGAGGGCATTTCGGGCAAATGCCATTAGTCTGTCACGAGTTACACTGGTCTAGAGCAGTTCATGTAAGCAGCAGTACTGAAAAGTCGAGTTGCATGCGGCGTCTGGGATTTGTTGCTTCAGAGACTGTAGGGAGCTCCCAACTCAAACCTCTGCTCCCTGACCAAAGCACAACGGGAAGAGTGAATGGGCACAGGGATGCACAGGCAGATCTGTTGTGTAGGCACAGGAACAGGGCTCCATGGATGTGACAGCATGAAAAATGAACTTGCTGCATCTGAGCTCCTCAGATATGGTATCATGTTTAGTAAGCTGCTCTCTCCTCCATGTCTGTTGCTTGCAGACAAGGATTCTCCTCCTGGCTTCCAGCATGGGTCAGCTTGCCATCAGCATGGCATCAGCAGAAAGAAACAAGCACAGCTCGGGGGAAGGATCACTGCCAGTCAGTGCTAACAAAACTCACTTCAGTCCTTTTCTCTGTGCATTATTAAGGTCAGCAAGCTAGATTGTAAATAAGAGGCCTAATTTCCAACTGGCCTTACCTGTGCCATTTCCTTGGAAGCTGGCAGAGTGTCAGGTGAGACCTGGCAGATGTGACTGTGGCAGTAGAGGCCATCCCTGCCAAATCACCTCAAAGCCTCTGCTCCAAGTTGCTGCTCCTGTTATGCCAGCGAAATGTTTGCCTGTGCCCCAGTCATCCCTGCTCACACCTGACTTCTTAGCAAGATCCCACCCTTTGCTTTAAATGAACATCAAAGGCCCCCTTGCCTTAACCCAGATAGGTTTCTGTTATTCAGCTTCCACACACAGCTGTACCGACAGAAATGAGAGTGGAGATCTCTAGGGCGGGAACAAGCAGGTAGGCAGAGGGAGAGACAAGGCAGGGGTGGATTTTGGCACCCCTCGTAAAGGAAACATTTGTGCAGCTGGAACACTTAGACTGGAGTAAGAACGGGCCTTCAGCTGCTTTTGCAATAGGACAGTGATCTAGGGTGGGGAAAGGGGAGACTGATACAGCAGGGGACATTAATGTCAGCTAAACCCACCGTGTCCTGGAGCCCTTCATTTAAGCCGTGCATGCACAGCATCTTTCGGTTTATCAGCCTTGTTTCTCTGCCAGTGAGCACAAGTCACTTAGTGAGAAAATTTTATCCCACAGCCATTTACCAGGACAATGATCAGCTCTTTGAAAACAAAGGGTCAGATCTGGGAGCAGCACCTAAGAAAGGGTTTGTTCAGTGCAGTTGTAAAGTATCCTTATGTTCTGATTGAAAAGAAAAGCAGGGCGAGTTGGGGAATAAAGAGCAGAAAGCAGAGAGCAGCAGGCAGTAGTTGAGGGGGGGGCGGGTGGGCGCCCTTGAGACAATTGTTTCTTTCATTTTTTCACCTGTAGCTGTCGTGTGAAGTGAATCTTTGTAGAGGAAGGGGCTGCTACAGCCAATTGTTCTGGTAATGCTGTGCCATCGTCACATTGGTTTGTATTCACAGTCTTGCTACCTGCTGAAAACCAGATACAGTAGGAAAAACGCATTCTGTATGGCAGTGCTGGTGTATGTATCTCTTGGCAAACAACTACAATGAGCCTAGCTGGGATTTTAAAGTACAACTATTAATTATATGCCTTGTGCTAAACATTGATGAATTTCTTTGAGGTAGAAAATATGTGCACATTTCTTCTAGGCATTAAAGACTTTTCTCTTTGGTGCTGGTAATTAAAAAACAAGGACAATGTGACTGGCAGAACGCAGTGTTTTTTTTCTTTTTCTAAGAAGACATAATTTATAAATTAAAAGCACTATGTCTCAGCCAAGAACAAGCTGGTCTTCTGAACTATGGCATGAATGTCATCAATGAAAATGAAAGATAAGATGAAAAGCATCTTTTTTTTTTTCAGTTAGAATGAGCATTTTGCTAGTGTATTCAAATTGCACAGAGAGAAGTTCATAACCCTTCCTCACTCACTGGGACAAGTGGCCAGGGAAATCCTGACTCCTTGAGAGCAGCCTCCCCAGGAGCACACCCAGACCACCGATGCTCCAAAGACGAACAGAGGGAACATCCCAGGAGTGCCTGTGTTCATCTGGGCAGGCCTTGTCTCTGTAAACAAAATCAGACAAATAGGAGGGTGGGTGAAGGACTTGCTAACAAGTACAAACAAGCAAATAAGTTCTTAGAAATACACTTTGACTTTACAAAGCAGTAACCATCCGCAGGAGCAAACAAGGGGTGCTTTCCACCGTTGCTGTGGATATGGCCAATATCTGCACCCCACATAACATTTCCTACAATAAACACCTACCCAAAAGTGAGGTGCCTTTTCAGCATTGGTTTAAGGATCTCTGCATTTCTTTTGCCTCTAAAAGGAGGATTTCAGCCCTCCTGTCTTCTTCTTTCACGTCCCTTCCTTATCCTAATATCAGTGAGAGGCTGATCTGAGTGACATTTAAACCATGAAGTAAAAGGAAAGATTTCAAACAATTCAGGTCCCACCAAGCAGCCTTTTCAAGGGAGCAACTGAGAAAATACAGGGAGTGGAAGGAGTGCAGATCCACCTTTTTAGTGGTAATCTGATCTTAGATCAATTTAAATAAATCATGAATTAATCCATTCTTAAACAGAGCCCAGTGTCTGAGAGTTGGATTCAGTTAACTACTTTCCATGTTATCAAGGTGCATACTCTAAGCTGATTGAGTTTAATGGTACTAGGAGGGTTGGACTGGTTGGGGATTTTTAACAAATATAAATTTAAAAAAAATTATTAGTTTGTGAATTGACTTGTCAGTGTTGCACTCCCAGTTGCTCCAAAACTAATCTTAGTGTTGGAAGCTTGAAACCCTGACTCTGAGTCTACAGCTTTGCCTTTTGTTCTCAACCCCCACAAAAGGAGGTTGCAGTTCTCATCTCTCGAGTCAATGGTTTAAGTGTTTGTGCTCTGTTGTGGCCATGGAGGATGGAGCGTTGATTCTCTCCTATAGTGATTTTATTTATTTTGATGACACTATGTTATTCTGTCTTCTACTTGTCAGTAATTTAACAATCTCTTTATCTGGAAGCTAATTAAGAGTTGGGCTGGCTGAGTTTGTTCAATTAAAAGCAAAGCAAACATGATATTCTGTTTTCAAAACTATGTCCCTAGACTTTAAAAATCTCAGTGAAAAACTAGGTTTTCTAAGACCTCTCCCCACTCCCATTTTTGTTCTCTTTCCTTGTTCTCTGTCCCTTGTTTCAAGATTTAATTTATTTTTGCCAGGGACAAAACTGGGGGGGGGGAGTACAGAGAGCTGGGAAATAAAACATCTTTTTGAACTCTCTCCACACCAGTACCTGTCTTTCAATCAGTGCAGGTTAGAACTAGCTGCAAATGCATTTCTGTGGCCCCAGTATGCCTGCACCGTGCGAGCACCTCTGCCCTCTTCTTGATATTTTTAGCCCTGCTTTTCTTTGGTGTGTCTCTGCTCTTCCTCTGCACTAGAGGACAGCGTACCTTCCTCTGTGGTTCGCCCGTTTCCACTGCCCTTTCCTGACCCCTGGCATTTTTTCCTAGAGGCAGTAGGACGAATTTGACTGGAATTCAAGCTCCAGGCACGACAGTGCCCTAAGTCTCTGATGACACCGGGTATCACAGGAACTGCTGAGAACTCTGCTAGCGCTTTTGAGAGGCCTGATTATGCAGTAGGTGTCTTGCTTTGTGTCCATATGCTGCGTACTGACGGGGAGCTGAGCCAGAGACGAGTTAATCTCAGCTCGTGGGCCATTAGAGCAGCCAGAGCCGGGATGGCAGCGTGTATTGCCTGGGGCCATGCATCTGCTTGGCATCTCCAGCCCGCCGCGGCCCCCGCTAATCCCCTTTGGGCGAGCGCGCCTCGCCCCGGCACCGGGGGAAGGCAGCGGCACCTGCCCTGCTCTGCCCCGCTGCAGGGAGCCCCTGCTAATGGCAGGAGCGGCAGCAGTGTGCCCCGCTTCTCCGGGACAGCAAACGGCGTGGGAGCTCCTGGTGGGTGACAGACGGAAACCAGCAGCGAGTGGTTGTGTTCTGTCTTCTTCCAGAGGGACTGGTGATGGCAGAACGTGCCTGACTCCCCTGGAGGAGGAGGAAGATGGGGTGGTGGGGAGCAACCCGAACCTCACTGCTTGCTTCTTTTTTTTTTCCTTCCTAAAGTGTTGCTGATTTCTGAAACCTTCAGAGATGTCTTGATTTAACACCCAAATAGTGTCCCAGGTCCTACAGCTGCCAGGGAAAAAAAAGAGATTACGAGGAAAGTCATGGTTTTGTCAGTGAGATACTTCCCCAAAGTGATGATTTCTGTGCAGTTATTTCGGTGGTTGGAGTGTGCATAGATTTAGAGTACAGAGAGCACAAAGCCATCGGACCTGCCAGGAATTTCCCACAGAGCTGCAGCTCTGCCTTTTTCCAAGACAAGAGGCTACAAATGCTTCTGGAAGCACTGATCTGTTTGGGTATTTCATTTGTTTGTTTTCAAATCTGACAGTGAATTCAAAATATGTACTTAGAGCAGGAAGTGTTCTCTCCAGGACTAAGAACACAGTTGCAATGAAAATAAATAGGAAACATAATATGTAAGTTTTCATTCACTGTTCCTACAGAGAGGTCCTAGCATCTTTTGGGTGGCTTTTTTTTTCCCCAGAAAAATAGAGGCTGAATTTTACTGTGAAGAAAAAGAAGACAGCTCTTCCACAGCAGCTGTATTATTTAGGCTGCTTCCTTTAATTTCTGCTGGTGCATGAGCTGACTGGTTTTTTTAGGGTGCTTTAATGCAAAGTTTGAACTAGAAAAAGTGACCTTGTTATGAGAATACCTAGCAGACATTCAATATGCCAGCAGGACTAGCCTAGTAAAGTTAATGGCTTGAAAATTCAATTTCAAATGGTACTTTAATTTAAAAGAATTTATCTTTGCAGTATATTGACATTTGAATAACATGGTTAATTCTACCAGCGGAAGTATTAGAAAGCAGTGGTGTTTATAAATCATTCTCTTGTGGCTTCTAAGGTAGCTGTCTGGCACAATGCAAAAAAAGAAAACAGAAGATAAAAGGAGAAATTGGACATTTGAAATTCAGCTGCAGGATTTCTGATTTCTCTTTCTTTTTTTTTTTTCTTTTTTCTGGGTGTAACCAGGTAACTCCCATTGCAGATCTTTTCTATTTGTCTGATAAGCCATCAATTGACTTCAGTCTGACTGTTATTGACCAATACTGAGCTGCGGTTTGAGGCTTTCAGGGATATGTGAGGAAATGTATAAGGATAATCAAGCAAGGATTCAGCTGGATTTGACCCATTTAAAGAACACACAGACAACAGAAAACTGGAAAAATGCAATATGGTATCTGAATGCATTTAGGGGTTTGAGATGCTGCTATGAGACTTCTCCGCTGTTCGAGCAATGTTTCTTAGAACCAGTTTGTTACCTACAGAGGAGGTCTTTTTCCGTCTGCTTTTCCCTATTTAATGACTTATTTGAAAAAAAAATAAGAATCTATATCTGAAAGACCCAGCAGGCTCCACCTGCCACACTGGCACAACCTGCTGGAACAGCAGCATTTCAGACTAAGTAATGCTTTTATAGCCAGCACTCAGCAAACTGCTTTTCTGAGGCAGCCCGCGCCTCTGCGCGTGGGGCAGCAGACAAGGGGTTATGTGAACTTGCCTATGTTGAGCACAAACATGTCATAGCCAATTTTAATCCTTAAGCCTGCTTTTGTTTTGAAGGTTCTTGTTTGCTGCAGGTATCTAAATTTAGCCATATTTTTGTCAGCTAGAACTTATGTTACAGAAAAGAATGCTAGCAAATCTCAGCAATGTCACACTTCATTAGTCATGCAAGCACTTAAAAGCAAGGTTAGAAACATAAAATTCTGGAGATTTGTGGTGGCAGTTGTTTAAAAATGCCACACTGAGCTTTTTAGGATTTACCTTCTGAAAATGGACCAAGTTAGAGCATTAAATTTCACGAACAATGCAGCTTTCTTAAGTTTGGAAAAAGGAGTATTTAAATCCTGAAGAAAAGCTTCACTGGACATGTATGCTCCTCTTTCTTTGCAACATTCACAAGTCCCTTGCATTCTCTTCCAGGTTCAAAGGCAGAAAACAGTATTTGCTGACAACCTGCTTTTCTCTCTGGTAGTGGCTGCGGGCTGCTTGGGTCCTGCAGATAAGCTTGGGGCTCTCCCAGCATCTCGTTCTGAACATCCTTTCCCCTTTCTGCTGCTGCAGTGGGGCCTGGCTCTGCTGCTGCCCCACCCGGGTGGGCAGGGGGAGGGCACAGGTCACACCACCCTGAGAGGCAGCAGGTCCCACACACGACGCCTCTCCAACAGAGCCAGGGCCCTTATTTCTGTTGGTGAGATCTGTTGTTCAAGCAGCTGTACGTAAAAATTTAACTTGCATCTATCAATGAGCATTTCCTGCAGTGTGCTCTTGAAAAGAGAGAAGCTCCTCTCCCAATTACACTTATTTTTCTTTTTAAATATAGCTGTATGGAATTAACAGGAGGTATTAAAAACCAGAGTCTTTATTACCTGGACTTTTTCCATTTTATTACCTTTTTTTCTACTTTTGACCTTTGGCTACTTGAAAATTTGGTAAGAGAATACCTAAAAAATTTTTTTCTTAGTAAAAACATGCACAGGAAGTTCCAGTTACATACCAAAAAACCTGAGCTATTTTAACATAATATGGAAATTGCATCCTTCTTGTGATAGTGCCACTCAGCAACAATACTCTTGAGCATCCTGTGGTTTGGTCCAGTTTCCAGGCAACCTTTGTGTCCTGCGATGCTTGACTTGGGAAAAGAGCCATCCCATACACCAAAGGGGCAGGGTGTTGGCATTGGGTTTGTGACACGGATGCCTCAGAACATTCCAACCCTCCTTTCACACACGCAGGACCTGCCAGCTGCTGTCCTGGGCAGCACCACTCTGCAAAGGGAGTGGCTGAGCAGCTACCTGAACAGCTCTCTTCTCTTCTCTCCAGGAACCAGTGGAGCAGAGGGATCCTCTCTGGAGCTGGGCTTGAGCAGCAGGGTGAAGGCACTCCCTGGCAGCGGTGCAGAGGGGATGGCCAGACTACAGCAAGCCTGGCTGGTGGAAGGGCAGAGCCAGCACGGGAACCAGAGATGGCAGGGATGCCCCCAAAGCTGCTTTAGCAGGGAGCAAACACGTGGCCAAGGGAAGTCACGTGTAGGAACGTGTTAGCTGTTGTCCCTTAAAGCTGCATTTAACCAAAGGTCTGTCTGAGTGGAAAACTTCTGGGCAAATCCCTATTTATCCACACTACAATTGTTATAGAAATAATTCAGAGGAAATGAAGTACATAAGCAAGTGTCCTGACTTTGTTTCTCAGTTGTGAATGACACCCAAGCAGTCTGTCCTCACAGCATGTGACAATCAAGTGGAGCAGTGGTTTTACATCTACGGGAACTTCAACAGTTCTCAAAGAAAATATTTGAGGCATTGTTACTAGTGTTGTCTTCACTACACTGGCAGTTGCAAAGCTATATGGAAATGGATTCACAGATTATTCTAAACCAGAAGATATCAGAAACATTTTAGGTCTGAAGACTTGATATGTCTTGTCAGGAACAATATTTGGTTTGGCATCTCATTGCAGGAGTTTGGGGATTGTTTTTTTCTGTAAAACTTTAATAGCATCTCTATTTCTGTGGACTCAAAAATGTGGATTCTTTCATAAAAGTGCTTTTTGCATAACACCTAGACAAGTTTATACAAGTTGTCCTGTCTCCAAATCGTATGATACTTTACTAATATTACTGAAAACTTCTCTGCTTTTCTCTGGGAAGATATTGTGTAGCTCTAATTTGTACAAATAGCTGTCTGAGTCAGCGAGGTGCTTTGGCCACAGAATCACATTTCTAATTGGAATAATCCATTTTGGATTATTGTTGAATAATGGGTGGGAAATTATCCACCTTTGTCAGCAGAATTGTACATTGTCAGTGGTGATATGTTTGTTTATTTATTTGATTTCACAAAATATCCAATTCCGAACTCATAAAATGTCTACCAATACAGAGGGCACTCAGAATTTAAAAGATAAAAGGTTTCAGGTGCAGGGGTCTCTAGAGTTCTGTCTACAGATGGTACACAGAGTATAAAATAAACCCTATACAGGGTGTAAATGCAGAATGATCACATGAAAATAAAGGGCATTTTGAAGGTAGTGTTGTTAAATTGGATTTGTGATAAAGTCAGAAGTATCAAGAAATAAAATCAAAATTCCACTATTTCAAGGATGGGTTTTTTTCACTTTTCTCAGCTTTCCCCCTTTTCTACAGCTGCTAATTTTACAAGCTATTCTGCTTCCAGGAACAGCAAATGTGAACCATAAACATCAATGAATTGCACTTAACATGGTTCCCAGAACAGATTTCTGAAGGCACCACAATGTGAAGTTGTGGGTAATTGAGGCCTCGAGGCATTCTTGTCCCTTGATCTTTACCTGGTTATAGAACCTCATCTTCTGATGCCAAATCCCATTAGGATACCCCAAAATGACAGATGGCTCTGCCTAACTGCCAGTCGGCACAGATGTGATGCTTGGTTTTGGATAAACAATAGGACTCTCTTCACATGTAGTAACCTAAATTTTCCTGGCCAGAGCATAGCTGCTCTGTGACAAGGTTGCTCTGTATAAATTCAGAGCACTGCGTGTGTGTGTGTATGTAGAGGCATGTCTGTAAAATTTCTGTGAGGCAGAATTACAGATCTGGGCCCTGGGAAAACTGTACTAACGTAAGACAAGGTGTGAATTTTAAACCACTCACTTTTCCAATGTAATTCTTCCTGCAGAGCATCCCGACCACTGAGTTCTGCTGTAGGTAAGCTGGAGAGAGTCTGTAGAATTCCTCTGCAGACCGGCCCACGGGCTAATCTAAAAATGTGTATAAGTTATTCGGATAGCTAAATGTTTTATTAAACATTTTAAGTGTAAATGCATCCTCACAAAACGACTCAAGTAGACCATTTAGCCTTCCTATTATACAGTTGGTAAACAATAAATATTAATACAAAGCAATAATTTCCACAGGATATGGTACCTTGCTGTTAAATGTATTCTGCTTGGCTTTTATTATTGCTATTAGTGACTTCTCTAGCTGAGAAGTAGCAAAACTGAATAGTCTAGAGGAAGCACAGCACAGAGGAAAGGGCATCTTTAGAAGGCAAAAGAGTTCCTACATGCGTGGGTACAGGAGTGGTTCATGGTGTTTATGTACTTCACTCCTGCTATTCATGTAGGATTTGATGGTTACTCTGGATCAGTGTCTATATCCAAGGCTGTTTGCTCACTAAAAGCACAACTCACCACATCTGTGTACCCACGTCCATATGCATTCCCAAAATCTCCAGTGAACCTGGCGTTCTCGGATTGTCAGGCTGAGACAGGTCTGTTCAGCTTTCAGAAATGTGAAGCCACCTTAACCCCCACTTCAGCTTCTCTGTTTGTCTCCACTTGAACAATGAGAAATGAAAGAACTCAGACTTTGCTGCTGACTTTGAAAATTTAGACACTGTGGTGCAAATTCCCAGGAGCATTTCTCAGACTGCAGTCACTGCACCTCAAGTGTTTCTGAGGTGAAATATTTCTGAATATTATTTTAAAAATAACCATAAACCCTTTCAGTCTGCTTCCTCTGTGCTGCGAACAGCAGAATGGCTCCTCACAAACTGCCATGTGACATCCTGCTTGTGCTGCTTGGGGACATTTGCCCTGAGCAGCAGAACTTGCTCCAGATTGCTGTGGGAAGCTAAGCTGTAAGGGCAGTGACAAAGAGACCATAGCCCTAGTCAAGATGCTGTGGAAGCTGAGGAAGAATTTCAGTCTGGGAGAATTCTGTGAAGTGTTTGGTAACTCCTGGAGCCATTACTCAATATGTAATTTTAAGGTTTCTACCAATGCAGTACACAACGATTAATTCATAGAAGGTTTCTAATCCCACCTTAGAATAATTTGCAACACTTGTGTTGGCTTTCAGGTAAGATAGATGAACTTTTCATTTACTAGGAAAATCAAGTGTGGATTTCCCTCTAATTTGAAAGCAAGGAAAGTAGGACAGCATTAGTAGCTGATAGACAGCCAAAATTGTATGGTCAACTCTGCTGAGGAATTGTTTGGACTGCTCCCATGGGAGGAAGAGAGAAAATCTGAACATAACAAATCTTGGTGTCTGGAAAAAAACTCCTATCATATTATAAAAAAACTAGAAAGTCTGTTTCAATAACTATTAAAAATCTAGTACATTGCTGATAGTGTTTCCACCATTGATGTAGTGAATTCTGGATATCCCCTGTGTGTCTTTCTGAGACATCACAAATATGCTGATTTCATGCACAAAGTGAATGAATTATCCTCTAGAGAGGGTGAGTGAGTACATGTAAGTGTTGGACTTGAGGTTATCCAGTATCTGGGCCAGGAGACATCCACACATCCCAGCTCCAGCACAGGATGCTCCTTGCATTAGAGTCCTGGCATCCTCATCGTGTGTCTCTGTCCACAAATTCTATTGTGTTCTCTTCTTCAAACGCTTCCTGGGTCATCTTGACAAGTTGTTCTGTTTGTTAGAGCAGCTAAAAATATTTGTAGCTGGGAATGGAAACTGTGCCTCTTCTCAGCATGGTGTGAGTCACTCCTTTGTGGAGCACTTGGGCGCCAGGCTCAGCGTGCAGAGCTGTGCACGTGTCGAGTGCTCGCCCCTGGGGCCGTGGGGATGAGGTTGTGTCCACTCAGCAGATGAAGGACCAGCAGAGTTTGGCCATCCAAAGCTCTCCCATGGATGTACAGAGGGATTAAGAAAATAAATCATAATACCCATTGCAGTCAACACTGGGTTCTGAGACAGGGAATTCCTTGATGCTTTTGTGGCTGGTTTTGCTGGGCTCAGCAGCCTTGGCTTGCTATAGGGTTGGCCTCAATGAAGATAACAGAGGGGAAGTGCTCACAATTTGATGGTGGTTCTCTTGTGTGGACCTGGCTGCTGTCAAGGGGCTGGGACAGATGGGGCTGGGTGGGGAAGCCTTTGGAAAACACAGGTTCTGCAGGGCAGGTGTGTCCCAGCAGTACCTGAAGGGCACCCGCTGCAGCAGCCAGGCAACCAGAGAGGCCCTGTGGGAAGGGGACGTTAACTCCAGCACAAACCCCAGCTTTCACTGCAAGAGAAACAACATACAGAATGCCCTTCCTCCTTTTCAGTTTGCATCTTGACCATGAGAAATACCCACTTATTGAAATGGTTGTTATTTACATATTTCCTAATTTTTTAGGAACCTCTTGCTTTGACATATTCAGCTAAATGAACAGGGCGAAACTTGCATTTGTTTACTTGTTCTTTTAGAGATAAAACACCTCTGTGCCTCAGCCTTTGAAATACTGTGAGTGATGGGTTTTGAAAGTGAATTTAGAAAATATTCTGAATTAAATATTTATGTTTAAGCTTTTACAAGGCAATCTGAATAAGCCTTTGGGTTTTTTTCCACAGCAGACTTAATTGTGCTTAGCCATATATACGAGTTTGATTCCCTAGCTACAAAAGCCTTCTGTTGTTTTTTGTGGAAAGCCTAGGCCCTCTGTAATCTCTGTGCTAAGGTGTTGAGCTAGGATAAAATTAAGAGGGTTTTGCCCATGAATTACGCTCCTGAAGTGTTACAGTGTAGATGAGTCCAGAGACTGCAAGTCTACATGGCTGTAATCCCTGGTAGTTCAGAATAGGTTAAATGCACAATATTCTCACTAAGTATCTGTACAAGTTGTGGCATTGACTGTTCCAGGCTTCTTGGTGCTGGGAGACTGAGTGGAGAGGAGGTAACACAGGTCAGGGGACTGACAAAGGGCAGAAGATGCCACGCTCTGCACAGGGAGTGCAGAGGGCCAGAGAGGAACTGCACATCCCTGCTGACAACAGCAAGAGAGAAATCTGTGCCGTTTTGCACTTCCCTGCCTGCTCTCAGAGAACAGAAGCATGTGCTGGTTTTCAGGAGCAAGGATAAGAAATCGGGGAGCAGAGGCTAAAACTGTGCATTCTGCTGGGAGCAAGCAAGAATCCACTAGATGTCCTTCATGTTCACATAAATGACATCGACAGATTTCACTGAAAGGGCTGAAAGGTGTTTGCAGGAGGTGAGGGGAAGACACAGAAATGCATGGATCTATGAGCACCTCAGGGTTCCTTTCTGCATGAAGTGAGTTCATCTATGGTAGTGAGTGGCTTGCTCAAAAATGTGACCTATGTCCCTGGAAAATTGTTTTCCTTGGTTAAAACTACTCTTTAGATAGCTGAAACCAGAAAGTAACCCTTTTCAGAGGCTGGTAATGTATTACAGTCATCTTTACATGTTTTAAAAGGCAGCTGGGTTTTTTTTACATACTTCAGTTTATAATGTATTATTGCTTATGTTGACTGAGGCCACTAGGAAATTAGTGTGGGGGCAGGGAGTTTCCCAGACACAGTCTGAGGGAAAGCTAATGTTCATTAAGTGGTGAGAGAAGGAAGTTCAGGTGCACAGTTCGGACGAGGAAGACGGCATTGATGTCACTGAAGTAGATGATCTTTAGAATTATTAATACTCATATTATTAGTAATTATTAATAACCTCTTATTTGGGACATAAGGAGATGGGCATATTGTTCAGACAGCTTGAGATCTCTAGCTGTGTTCAGAGGCTGGGGAAAGTGTTTGTTACCGAATGCAAAGTGGTAGGCGAAGAGGAGTCAGATGGAATTGGTGACATCTATGTACTGAAAAGCAAAATACTAGACCTTTCTTATTGGTTCTCTAGCCAGGCTGTGGAGAAGTTGATGGTGATTATGGCATCCATTAATGCCCTGGATAGTGCTGGTGAGGGGGCTGTTGATGGTGCTCAGTTTATGGATGTCGGGCCTATGCATTAATGCTTGGAGCATTAGTCATGGGCGTGGGCAGCTGGGACCAGCAGCGCTCAGTGGAGAACAGATATCTCTAGGAAGACAGAAAACACTGCTCCTGATCTGCTGTTCTGTGCTGGACTGGTGCTTACACCTTCTTCTTTCCAGCCAGTTTCATTCCAGGCCTAACAGGAGACACGAGCTTGGAAAGAGAAGAGAAGGGCAGGAATGGGAAGGATGGAGAAGTCAGAGGAGAGAAAGTGGGAACTGCTGAGGAGTTGATTCTTGGGCAATGCCTGCTCAGTGTACTATTAATTCTGACAGATGTTTCCTTTCAGAGGTTTACCAGGTCTTTTAGTGCCATTTCTAACTACTGTGTGATCTTAGCAGAAATACAGGCAGAGGCTTTTACAGTTTCTCACTTGGCTATTTTTTGTCTTTTTTGAATGGGGAGGGATGAAGACTTTTAGCAGCCTACACATCTTAGCAATGTGCACAGACCAAGGCATGTGAAGTGATGCACTGTTGAAGTGCAAGGGCAAAATTAGTGTTAGTTATACCATGGCAAAGGTGTGTGATGAATTATACCTTCTAAGAAAGCACTTTCTAGACACTGGATTTCGAGTGCTTTCATACTTTATGCCTGTTTGTAAAAATGCTTGATTAATCTGACATTATGTGAAAAAACTGTGTCTGTGCTGTTCCTCTGCTATATTACAGGAACAATAACTCAACTTAATGGAATGTATGGCAAGTGGCAGAGCTGCTGTGGCCATGTTCAACAGAAGAAAGTTGAAAAATAGACATGAGCTTCTGGTTGGTATAAAACAGGCTTGGGGAAGAGGAGGACCTCAGAGTAAAGACAAGCTGAAGAAGATTGAAGGATGGGTATGGTAAAACAGGAATTCAAACAGATGTGGCAATTTGTTTTACAACATAACCATAAAATGCCACTTAAAATGCCTCATTTGTATTCTGTGTCAATGTAATAGATGTAAATCTTTCAGGGAGTTGCTAAATATACATTTCTGTTGGCAAGTACAAAAAGCATATGATCAATGGGAGAATCTAGCAGGGATTTTGTGTTGTCAGGACAGCATGACTAAACTTTCTGGGACTGGATCACTCAAACAAGCTCTCCATTTTAGGCCATTCATTCTGCCTCCCTTTTTGACATTTTATCACTTCACAGCATTTAAACATCTATTTTCATCTTGTAAGTCATAGTAACTGGTTAGTGACACATCTGCTTTTGGCACTCATTTGCTCACTGCAGAGAGGTCCCATCCATCTCACACAGAGATGCTGTGGCTCTAAATAAGGCCTTCTGCTCACCGATCTGCATTAGGAAGTGTCTCCCTCCCTGTGAATGTGGGTATTGATGCAAATGAAACCACTATTTGTCAGGATTAAGGGAAGCAAAGGGTAAGATAAATTTCAGCTTAAAAAGGACTTGTCTGAAAAGACACAAGAGATATCAACAGTTACTAAGATTTCAGAGTTTCTGAGCAGTAACCCTGTAAAAACAATGTGTGACACTATCAGTGAGGCTCACAGTGGCTTGCCAAATCCACTTGTGGTTCTGCTTGAAATTCAACTTCCAAAAAAATTCCAGATATTTCAAGAAAAAGTGCTGTTGGTGAGGATTGCAGTATTTCCAAAGAATTATTTTCAACCTCCAGTTCTGTAGGGGAGCTTTGTCAATCTACTCGTAATAGGTTTCTCATTTAGGGATTAATCAGTTCTCTCCCCTGGGAAGATTATGTTCTCTTCATTTTTGGCCCTTTTTCCCTGGGGCATTGTGTAAGTGGGATAGTCTCACAGTGAAGTATTTTACCTCTATTAGCTGTGCACTTGGGACAAGAGCCTTACCACACCTGCTGCTGGGGCCTGCCCTCTGCAGTCAAGGCAGGAAACTGGTCCAGCATTCGATTCCAAACAAAAATCCTAACTAACTTCTGAGTTGTAAGATTCCCAAATCCTGCTTTTTCTAGGAAGTGAAAAGTTATCATTCAAGGAATAGTTTAGTGCCATTAATAAGAAGTTGGCATCTGGAGAATTATTGGCACAGGTACATTTTTCTAGCTTCTCCTTGAGTTTTAATCATTACAGTGTTTAGCAATACTGCCTTATCCAGAAATAAGCACGACCTTCCTTGTATTTGGACATACATTTCTCTGTGTTGTGCTAATCTGCAACATTCTTAATTAATTGAACATTTTTTACAATAGATTTAATATTTTATTTGCTGTAGCAGAGAAATGTTAATTTTCTCCTTTGAAGCTGTCTGCCTAGTGGGGAGGCAAAGGCTCCCTTCATTTGCCATCTGTATGAAGATTTAGTTCATTGGGCATTTGCTTAGAAGACCAGGGTAAAGAGAGTCTGTTCATCCCTTAGGACCTGTAGTTTTCCTGTTTGCTCATACTACACCCCAACCATTGACCTATGAAGTCTCACTTTAAGAAGCCCGTCATTCTGCGACCAAAACTTAGACCTGTTGTGAGAAAGTTCGTGTTTCTCTTTCCTATTCTCTCCCTGCTTCCTACTTTGCCATGATGTATTGTGAAAGGCTAGCACTCATCTCCCAGAGTACTCAGTTTGCAGTGCTGCTGTGAGGTACTCCATCTCTGAGCAGAGCCATGTGTATTTGTTTTCTTTCTGTTTCTGGAGGAGTGTGTATTTCTTGGATCTGCTTTCTGTATCTGGAGGAGTGTGGATGTGTAAACTGCTTTGCTTTGCAGTGGTTGCCCACTACTATTGCTCAGGCACATGTTCTCCAGCTGCTCTGGCTGGCTGACAATGAAACACAGCAATGAAATAATGAACTGGTCATTTGCCTAGAAATCCAGGGGTGCAGGTATCTACCTCAGCAGAGTTTACACCTGTATGTGGTGCATCTGTCTGTAATCTCTTACCTGCCTCTTGTTTTCTTTCCACTGATTCAATACTCTCAAATAGATAACTCCTGTGCTTTCACATCTTCTCCTTTCCATACTGACTGTCTTCCAAGAGACTCCTGTTTCCACCATTGCTCACAGGACGTTTGGTCCTTGGGGCAGTTTGTGTAATATCTCCCAGTGAACTCTTTCATCTCGTTGAACTGCGCTATCAAGCTTTTCCTGGTGCCAACTAATTCTCTAAATACTTAAGCTAAATTATCTGCCACGAGTGGTGTTAGCAGAAGAAGAATACTCCAAAACCTAGAAAATAAGTCAAAATAGAGTTATCTTCTGAAAAACAGCGCTAAGTAAAACCTCACAGAGCTCCTTGTTTATGCCCTCTCATGACTTATGAGTTTATTGATGGTGAAGGTCAAAGAGCCTTTCTCCAGTTATTTGTTGTGGTTGGGTTCCATTTTTTTGCCTCTAAATAACACAACTAAAGGAGTTAATTCTTCAGTGATAATGGAAAGTGGAGTTGTTGTGACTGTAGGCTTAGGATTTGTTTTTCACTGAGGTGAAATCACTGTTTTCTGTAGGTGGCCGTGTCTACAGTATTTGAGAATAGCTCTGAAGAATTACAAAGTTGTATCTTTTAAGAACAACTTTCTTAGAATTTCAATCTGAGTGTAACATATCCTGTTTTACTTGTACGCCTTTTCCAGACACTTTGCTAAAAATCTCCAGACGGAGTTCCACTGTCTGAAGTGGGTATAAATCTGTTTTGCAATTTCAATAACAAAGAGGAAGAGAGAAGGAACATAGAAACAACAGATGAATATTTGTGGCAACACAGCTAGACTCTGGAGCTACAAACACCCTTCCTGGGGTTTTCTGGATGGTGTCAGGCAGGCTGATGTTCTCTGTGTGAACCTGCTCATGCAGTATAGAAAATCTTTGGCAGATAGCCATTATTTTTGCTGCACATATATGCAACTTCAAGCACCATGGGCTGCTTGATATGCAAAAATTATGCATAGACCTTGGATTCTACATGTTAAGTAGGAACTAGGGGTTTATCCAACATTGCAGACACTGATCAAATTGTACAAGTTTTATGAACTGTACTTTCATCTACAAACAACCTGTGTTTCCTCTGGTTTCCAATTTTGCCTCCTGTCTGAAAAACCCTCTATCAAGAGTTAGGTCACTATTACCTAAAGGACTTGACTACAAAAATTGCAGGGACTGAATCTGTGAAACTTCCAAACCTTTCAGACACCCCCAGGCCTCAGAGTCTCTTTGTATTTCAGTCTCTCATCCAGCATGCAATGCACAGTGTAGATGACTTCATCCTGGCCAGCTTGAGATGTCCTTAGAATGATCATGAAGCAATTATAATGGCACTAGGCCTCTCCTTCCTTGCCTGACATGGTCCCCAGGTCCTTGGCCCTGACATGACAAGAGAACATCTGTGGGCAGGGATGTCAGAATTCACTCAGAATTTAGTGGACAAGACTGCAGCCCAGCACCATCAGTCAGGTGCAGCAGATCTGTGCTCTGACAAGAAGTGTGTGAGATTCAGGGAGGGTGGCAGAAATAATAAATAATGGTGGCTTTACGTGGTATCTTTGTGGCCTCACTCTTGTTAAAGGATTTGAGACCAACAGAGCCAAGTGCTGTGCTAGGAACCCTTCCAGACTTCAGCAGGAGAGGAATGCAGGGGTACAGGGCACTTCCACTGCCATTGGAGGAGGAAACTCTCTGCGTTGTAGCTAAAGCTGCCTCAGTTCTTTACAGGATCAGCCTCTCTTAGCAGCCCATATCGTCACCCACAGCAATATATTTGAGTTGGTATTTGTATGTAATATGTTTGAGTTGGTATTTCTGGGTTGTGTTTGAGTTGGTATTTGTGTGTTATATTTGACTTGGTATTTATGTGTTAGTGCAGGGCCCGTTGGGGGCTGGAAAGACAAGAGAGAATTCAATAAGAAAGAAAAATCAAGTAGATTGAAGGAAATAAGTAAAGACTAAATAAACAGTATATTTTACTTTTGTCTTGTATGTAAATCTCTGGGAAATAAATGCAGTAGCCTGCTCTGTCCTTGTGTCTTACAGTGATGAGAATTAGCCCAAAGCAAACTTAGCAGAGAAATCACATGTTGTTAGTATTTTCATATTTTTACTATTCCTAGAAAGACTGAAGGCTTGGGCAATGTGAAGGAAGGAACAATGATGTATTCTGCTTTTCCTCTGGCTAGATGTTCCTCAGCAAACTTAAATATATTGACCAGGCAATTATAGAGCAGAGGCTGCTCCAAACAGATGCCTTATTTTAACATTCCAACAATTATTCTAATTCTGATTCAAGTGACATTTAAATATGCTTAATCCTGAATTTTTATGCATTATTTTGCATACCACAAAAAGATGCAAGCAAATGTACTGTAAACTGCAGATTTTATGTCTTTAACTTTTGGGCCATGTAGTAATTCATTTTGCTTTCACCAAAAAGCATCATTGGTTTGGTGTCACTTTTTCACTGGTTGGTTTTAAAGCATATTCTTAATCTCAAGCTGCATTTGCTATAAAAACAAAATTGCTCCTGAGAAGCAGTATTAAACTGTGTTTCTTGGTGTTATGTGTTTTTGATCTTCAAGAAACACACTGTTAATCTGAGGGAAATGTTAATCTTTGGGCATACACAAACAGCAAATCTTTTTTCTAATTTCATATTTAAAGATAATGGGCTGATTCACACTGGAAGCGGTGGAGCCTGAAAGTGAAATAGGTTTAAATTTACAGTTAAACAGACTATTTTATGTTTTGTCTTGCTTTAAAGAAAGATTCATGGCTATTTACAAGTAATTGTGCTCACAGAGTAAGTCACTTATGTAGTTATATATCTTTTTCCCTGATTAGAGCTTTAGTTTCTTTTCCAAATCTTAAACCAAAAACAAGGTTTAAAAAAATTAGAATCGTAAGGCTAAATGCAGAAACTGTATCAAAATGAAGTGAACTGTCATGAATCTATGAATATAAATAGTTTTTAGCAAAAACATGTTATCAAGGAGTTCTCTCAACTATTTTTGGCATTTTTGGAGCAAGAGTGTTGGTGTTTTATTTAAGAACAGCTAAGTGAAAAGGGAGAGTTTGTGGACCCTCAGCCTGGAGTGTCCTTGAAATGAATATAAGAAATCTGAAAGGTGTACTCATGCTACTGTGGCAATATCCAAAAAAATATATTTTTTAAAAATGTTTTTGGAGCACACATCAACCAAAAAGCTGTAAATAATCCGCAGGAATGCTGAACTGTCACAAAATTATTTATGATGAAAGCGAAGGTTATAAAATATTCATTTTTTTTTTTTTATTCATGTAAGACGGTAAAATTAAACAAGGTGAGCAGCACACCTATTTTCTGTGTCTCCTGCTTACCCTCTTCCTGCCTAATGATGCTGGGGAAGAGGTGAACTGGGAGCATTCCAGTTACAGTTCTGAACAGAATTTTATATCTTTATGTCTCAGACTCTCTCAGATTTGTACTTAACCTGATAACTTGGCCTACAAAGCAGGGCTCCCCCTCAGCCACAGACTGTTAAAGACAGAATTACAGGCTCATCTCTGTGAAGAAGGAGCCGTGTTTTGGAGGAGGAGCTCATGTCTGGATGTGCAGTCCTGTGCTGTCCTCACTCTCCAGAACTTTGGGTTCAGCTGACAGGGATGGCATGGAAAACGTGGAATGTGGGGTCAGGCTCCCAGGTGATATGTAAGGCAGATCTCTTCAGGTACTGAAATACAGTGGAACTGTGGGGTATTTTTGGTTGCAGACTGAATTCTTAAAGGTTTATTCAACAGCTAAGCAGCAGCTGCTGTTGCCATTTCAACAATTGCACTTTAACCATCATTCTGCTTCAGCAAAATGCTCCCTGCTCTAAGAGCTCACCACAGCTCTGTGTGAGCTGAGAAGCACCACAACACACCCACTGGGCTTAGGGGCAGCAGTTCTCACTGGAAGATGGGCTTGCAGGCATCTAAATTGACACTGGGGCTTCTTATCTGAGACCCTCAAAGAGGTGTCACCAAGGAGCATCTGCATGTGCTCTAAATTACTTTGAGACTGGCCTAACTGTGGGCATCAGGGCAGAAAACAAGGGTGAAAAGACACTCAAAGGTGGAGGTTTGGATAAAGCCCACAGCTGAATGCTGAACAGTTTCTCTCTTCAGCTAACTCCAACATGGGGAAAAAGCCCCACACAAACAAAAAGAAGGCTCACTGGTGTTGAGGAACTCACATAGGTGGGTTCCTGTTTGTCTCTTACTCCTTTTCTGCACCGTTTTGCCCAGACCCTTCAATAAAAAGGAGGCCAAATGGGAAGAGAGGAAAGAGCAGGGAGAAGGGGTAGAAAGGGGAAGAGCACTATCCAGTCCCTGTGATGTCATATACTTGGCAAAAAAAAGGAATACCACCCACTTTCAGGATGAGGATCAGGCTGCTGCAATCATTTATTCGACTGCCAGTGCTGTATTCAATTCTCTGGATGCCATTCCTGAAATCATCTCCCAGACCCCAGCTGTAAACATAGTTACTAAATGCATACCTCATAAAAGCACTTCTAAATGCAAATGGCCCCGTTCTCTTTTGTGTGTATAAAGCCATTTGGGCGTGCATGTGGGTGTGCATCATATTCAATTTGTCTGTGATTGATAGACTGTCTTCCAGACCAGAGGGATAAAAAGAAAAGTGGAAGTCAAAGCCTCTGATTTTTATTTCAGCAGTAGCCAGGCACATACATCTGTGTGCAGAATCTGGCACTCAGCAAATCTAACTTTTGCCAAACCAACAAGAGTAATTGGTGTAACAAGGCTCTCGTGAAATGAAAACACGCACGAACGAAGTATTTCACATCTCTATATGGGAAGTTATTTTTAGGGTTAATTTGGGTTATGCAGTTATATTGTGGGTGATTAATACAGGGTCTTTACCATGCAAATGGTGCCTGTAAGGAGCAGAAGCCAGCTGTTTCCCTTGGGAAGTCTTAGTGGCCTGGCCATAGTAGGTGCACCACAAACAGGATGATGCGTGTGTGATGATATTTTCCTGCAGCAGACCCTTTGGAATACACTCCCAAGCACAAATCACTCTTGTGAGAGGTTGCAGACATGAAGAGAGAGGAGTTTGAGCGATACACAGATGCTGACTGGATACTGTTGATTTTTCCCTAACTGTCGTGTCCATATTGTGTGTTGTCCTGTCACCAAGGGATGCACTTAATAGACATTACATGGAGGAAAACATATTGATTGGAGCTGGTTATGTGGCATAGGGATGAAATTGCTTTTTCTAAAATGCTTCTTGGAAACTAACACGGGTGTTTAAGTCCTAGCTGGGCATTCCTAGCAGTCGACCTTGCAATTACAAAATTACTATTTCTAGAGCAGCATTAACGAACTTATTATTCTTGAATTATTCTTGTTATTATTCTTTGAAACATCATTATTTTTATATGCTGCAGATTATTTCCATTTGCTTCCCAGTATTTGTATCTGTAGGGTGTCCTGAGATTGTACTCCCATTCTTTTCTCTGCAGACAAAATGGCTGGAATTTACACAGGAAAGAGAACAAAGTGCCCCATGAGTCAAAGATTTCAAATATCCTTATGATAAAATCAGCATTGGATACCCTCTTTTTTTGTGTTTGAAATAGCGCTGCAGCATGTTGGGTACTCACAAGGATTTTATGGGGAAGGCATAATATTACCAACTCATCATTCCCTGTAAGACAAAGCTTGGTGAAAAGGGAAGGGGGAACAGAATTTACACCCTCACAAATATTGAAAAATTATTTTTGTATTATAGGTCATTAGCACATCAGGTTGATGACTTCCTGAAAGTGAAGGATTTCTTCACTTGATGAAGTGATTGGTGAAAAAAGAAAAACTTGGTGGTTTTCACACAAACCTCTTAAGGAAGGAGGGAAACCCTCTGTTTTCCCTTCCTAAGATGAATAAGGACACTGAATACCTACAACGCCTACAACTCTACAAGACATGGCAGAAATCTCTGAAATAGGGATTCAAGTAATGCATTTTTCTATGATTCATGTGAAAATTGACAGCTGTACAGATGAAGCTGGTCCTGCTTTTAAAGCATCATTTTCTGGCAAAGAGAGAGGATACCTTTGATGAAAATTAAATTGTTTCCTAAAGACCATTTCAACAGACTTACCAAAAATCTCTCAAAGTTGAGTTCAGACCAAGAAGTACTGCTAGCCACATACTCTGCTCTTCCATGAGCTTGCTTCCTCCTTGGCACCGGTCTGGCTTGGAATCTCTTTCTGAAACTGAACTAGTGGCAAAAGGTTTAAAAAGAAAGAATGAAAGAGCAGGAAAAATAGAAAACAGAAGAGAAAAGAGAATGTCATCCTTGATCTGAAGACATCTACTCTTGTGAGCTTTACAGCTCATGTTTTTAATTTCAAATTGTCTCGTTACAATGAGCATGTGAGCTTTGGAGGCTCGCGTAACCTCGGCCCCGTCCCACTGAGCTTTGTGTGTCGGTGCGGGAAGGTGCGTCACCGCACAGGCCACACGCGCTTTGATGTCTTTACAGATACCTTCACAGAAGCATAACAAGCACTTTCCTGAAAGTACTTAAAAATTATTTCTGAACAAAAATTAAAGACCATCTCTTGAGGTGATCAGAAGAATGCCCAGCTGCTTTGTCTAGCATAAAGCAGCAAAGGGTGCATTACACTGAGGGTACAGGTGCTTTTAAATAATGATATCGGCTCTGAGAACAGAACTACAGCCTTGGTCTGGTCACCCCCTGAAAGAGCAAATATTTCTTGCTCTGCAGTGTCAGATGTGGTCCTTGTCTTATTATTTTTTTAATAGTGCATGACCCATGTTATCTCTCTGCATCAATATCCCCTAGATAATGGCCATCTGTGCTTTAAAGGCTTTATAGGTAAACTACAGCTATTTAATATTTTCTTTTATAGTCAATCAGTCTTTTCCTTTTTATGAAGGAGACCATAGTGATCGAGTGATACAGCCTAGCACTGCTTTGTCTGTTATATGATTGTAATGTTTCCATTTATATCACAGTGTCCTCTGTACTATTCAGATTCAGAAAAAGAAAAAAAAACCCTACTGCAGAGTTAGATTTTCTGTTTGTAGAAATGCATTTGATAGCAGGGGGAGGGTGTGTTTTCATAAAGTTCAATTTTGTAATAAAACCCAATTTCCTTTTCACATCAGAGCCACACTATGACAAAGGAATTGCAGCAGGTGTCTTTCACAGAGGGAACATAATTGTGAAGCTTGCTGGCATCCTGCTTGCTCAGTCTCTCCAGCACTGGCAGCTGGGTGAGGGGCTGCTGTTAGGGGAAAGGCTTTAGCCCAGCTGTGGCTGCATGTGTCCATAGCAAAGGAAGCAGCAACAAAGCACGCAGGACTCTGCTCTGGGGTCCCTGCCCCATGTCTGTAACCAGGTGGTGTCCCCTATCCTACTGAGGTAAGTGCTGCTGCTGAGTTCACACAGCCCCAGAGGGCAGCAGCTTCCTCAGGTGGTGGTTTTGGTTTGGCTATCGTTGGAAGAAGTTGCCTGAGCAGGTGCTGGAGTCCCCATCCTGGAGGTATTTAAAAGATGTGTAAATGTGACACTTAAGGACATGGTTTAGTGGTGGGCTTGGCAGTGCTGGGTTAATGGCTGGATTCGATGATCTTAAAGGTCTTTTCCAACCTAAATGATTCTCTGATTCTATCCCCATATGAAAGGCTCTAGGGTCACACTTGCCAGCTCCAGTGTAATTGCGTTACAGAACAAACCTCCCTGAGGACAGGGAGGGGACTGTCCCTGCCTCTGTGCTGCAGCAGGAGAGGGAAGAAAGGGCACTGCAGTACAGCGGGGCTGACCACAGCCAAGCCTCTGCATTTGCTGTGTGGGAGGGATGCTTCAGACAGCCTCTGGTTTGTAACAGGACCCTGCACTTCCTCCTACCACCCAGAGTCCTCAGTTCTGGGCTTGTAAGAGGGACAGAAGAGTGAAACAAATGGTTGATTCTCTCTCTTCCTCTAACTTTTGCCTCCCAAAGCACTCCTTATCACATTCCTCTTAAGAGGGCACGGCCTGACACCACAGCGAGATGGGCTGCTGTGATACTGCAGACTTAGAGCATGTGAAGGTCTGGATGACTTTCATCTTTGTAGCCAATATGCAGTTTCAAGAAAAGGGCACCCTGCCACGGATATTGTACTTTTGTCACTAGCACTTAAAACCTGTGTTGAAGCAGAGAAAGCACGAAAGTTGAAATAGAAAAATTCTCAGTGCAATAGCCAGCTGGATATCTGCTTGATTTTACCTGTGTTCTGGATCTGAATAAGCAGCAATTTCAATATTTCCCTTTCCAAAATACCCCTCTTGTTCTGGTGAAAAGCTTTCAGGTACTCGCTCCAGGGAGCTGATTCGTTACAGTGACCTCAGAGAGGGTTGTCCTGGCCAGGCAGGGAATGCTCATTTCTCCAGCCTTGTTAGTACAAGTCTCAAATCTGAATTACTTAATTTCATGTTTTTATTTCTGGCTCATAATGTGAAATGTCGAGGCTGCTATGCCCAGTCTGTCTGTAGCAGCCCTTTTGCTGATAAAGTTTACCAGCCCAGAAAGAAGGAACTATCACCAGTGTTTCGAAATCACCTGAAGACAAGATGTCCTGCTGAGCACTGCGTAACAGCAGAGAGCAGCTCCTGGATGCTCCCTGATACTGCTCCCCCTGTTTAGTAACCTCTGATTGTTGCTGTCAGTTGTACAAGGCTTATAAAACCTGCTTTCTCTCTTCAACTGCGTGTGCATATCTCTCGTTACTGTCTGTATGCTTAGGTAATCGCCCATGTTGACAGAATTTCCCTTGTTCTCCCAGGTCAGAGACCCTCTAGTCATTACATTAATATGAACAGTTTAAGAATGGCCAACAGCAAAAGCAGAAAACACCATTTGCTTTCTTTAAATAAACAGCTCACCTTCCTGCAACTTCAATAATCTCTGCTCACCTCTCTCACATGTTATGCCATAAATTTATGCTGTCTGTGAGCTCAAACCTCCTGCATGTTTCATAATTCCTTGGATTGCATCCTTGGCAACAATTCTGACTTGCAGCCTGTCATTAGTTGTGTTGTCCAACTATCTGAGATCAGATGCAGCGTGTTGAGAAGCTGATGGAGCTGACAGCTCTAAAACCACTACTACCATAGATGCCTTTTAGTAAATCAGTAGGAAAAACTCTCCTTTTTAAAAAATGGCCTTCATTTAGTCTTTAATAATATTGATGTTGATAGGTTTTAGCAAGGTCCCAATTTATGCAGGTTGTTTGTAACCCTGCATTACATTGGAAGTGTTACTGAATCACATGGGAAGTTTCTTTCTGTTGTGTTCTTCTCATTCAGGGGTTTTTTCCTTTTTTTTTTAAATCAGATCTTTGTATGAACGACACTTCACAAAAACAATTTGTTCTAAACCCTTACTTCAGGTTAACACGTTCACTTTTCCATGTCAAGTTGTCCCAGTTTCAAAAAGCAATGGGCTCCTAAAAGCAATTTAGCACCATCGGACCAGTGACAGATTTAACTCTGGACAAATCCATGCTGAATTTGTTAATCTGTCAGATGGACTTTCCAATATACAGCCTGCTCATTTCTTTCAGTTTCAAATAAACACAGCTGGTGCAGCAGTATTTGCTCTGGGTTTATGCATCAGGCTTTACCTTCTTATTTGTGCGTCCATACCCTTAATCTTCTGAAAATATTTTCTGAATGAATTTTTCTGTGTTTAATTTGTGGCTATTTTTCACATGCAGCCAGAATTTTCCTGCAACGTTCCAGATCCTACAAGACTCCTGGCTCTAGAGCAGGGATCCAGAGCTAAGAGGGGCTATAAAACCCAGGAGAGATGAGCAACTTCTGCTCTCAGTTATAAATTACATGAGGAGTGCTCAAATTTAAAGGTACAGACTTCAGTTTAGAGGTGCAGCAGGGAGGTTTGGGGTTGCTGACCATCGGCATCAGTGTGTTCATGACACCTTTGAAGCTGAGCTAGTGACATCAGAATTTACAGAAAAAAGGTATTTTTTGCAGCCAGGACTGGAACATGCTGGGACATTTGAGATCTGATTAACCATTAAACATCTACACTGAGAAAAGATGTTTTTTTAAGTAGTGAGAGGCATATTGGGCTGTTGCAGTAGTGGGCTAGTTTGGACTCCAACCATTGATTTAAATGCACGCTACCTGCCAACAACTTCAAGAGGAGCCAGTGGTTGTTTGTAGTGTAAGACACAAACTCTGCCAAATAAATCCAGTATTAACAGTTTGTCTCCTCCCACCAATTACTTCAAAGCAATTGGATGTTTTGAGACGAGTATTGAATTGTTATCAAAATGTCTCAATCTCTCAGTTCAGACTTTGACATATTCTATAGGGAGTTTATTTCTTTAGCCAGAAATATGGCATTGAGGATTCCACTCAGTAAGTTCCCACTCAAGTTATAGATTTTCTGTCAGAAAAAATAAAATCATGCTTGTATACAGCTACAATTAAAACATATGGCTCTGCTTTGGCATCTGTTCTTCTTTCTATTTAAAGACTTGGAAGTGTATAATAAAAGGGGTAGTTCTGTGACTATAGTTTTTGTTAGGGATTTTATACTGATATCACTATAGCCTTTCTTTAAGAGCTATAAAAATAGTTCTTTGCTCTTTGGTCTCTGGATCATAGCTTCTTCATGGGAGCTGTATCCCCTGAATTAAAATGTGTTTGATTAAACGGATAAAAGACTAGACCTGGAAAAGGTATTAAAGTTTGTTGTAGAAATACAGCATAATTAGGCTGAAGGTTTGCATAGCCACAGACACAACTGGAGGCTCCTTTTGCACTTCTGAGCTTTCTAATTTGAAGATAAGTAGTGTTGCTGTTGTACTAGAGTAAGACACATGTACTGTCTTCAATATCTATCTAGAGTAAATTTGGAGAGCAAAAAAGGTGTCTGAAATTTGCACGTAATTTTTCTTTCTGAGCCACACACTTTGCTTCTCTGTAAAGTGTCTATTTTAAAATAAATTTGTTTTCCATTTTAATGCCATTTTTACTTTTCACGTTCCAGCCTCTGAGTTCTCAGATTGAGTGTTTCAGCGTTATGGACACAAACATGGGAACGATCTTGGCTGTTTGGCAGTACCTTCACACTCACTGATCAAACACTAAGTGCCATCTGATTACTTTGACAAATCACAGCAAAGAGTACAGTTTACAGTTGGATTATCAGGATCCACAGAGCAAACGATGTGCTAACATATTCATCGCCTTCAAACATGAATACATTTGAGGAAATCATGATCTTCACATTGATAATCTTTGAACCAAAGTAGGCTGAATTTAGTGAGTAAGTTACTCATGAATTATTTGTTCAGCTCTAAAAACAATGATGAATCTTTTAAAAGTAGCAGTGAATTTTCTGATTAATAGAGAGCCTTGAGAGCATGTTTTGAATGTATCTGTATGTTCACAGTGATTGGGCTCTTTTTGCACCAGCAGGCTAATGAGAGAAATAAAACTTCTACTGCCAAGAGACAAATCCTCCCACTGAAGTTTTTGGGAGTCTGACCACTGATAAATAAAAACAACAATCCCCTACAGATCCCTGCCTGATCTTAACAGTCTGAGTAGAGTGCTGGCTAATAGCTGAGACCCAATGACCACAGTCATCTCTTTTGGAACTTCTCTTTTACTCAGCCCTTATAACATTCTCTTTTTCTTTCTTGCAGCCTTCTATTTCACACACATTCTTAAATCCCTTGTATATTTCTCCAGTTGTTTATTACAGCTGATTCAAGGAAAGTTTACATTAAATGACAATATATATATCTGTCTATCTCAATTTCACATTTGAAGATAGTAAGCAGTGGTGGGGGTTTTTTTATGACAGCACAGTTTTGGCCCTCAGGTTCTTAAATCAGCGATGTCACTATATGGCTTTTAATTTATACGTTTTGGATGTTCCAACCTGACATATTCTGAGCATAAGACATACATGAGTGCTCAATCTAAAAATGTAGATTCATTGTTGTGACTCAGAGAAACAAAATTACCATATAATAAATTCTTGGTAATCTGTCTTTCCTAGGGCACCTACAGTTTTTACCGTCTGCTCAGATCGACTTCTCCCTTTCAGCCAACTGGAGTAGTCAGTTCCTTGAAACAGCAGAGATTTTCATTATATTAATGATTAAAGATTTTGAGATGGGTGGAGACTTGGGCAACAAACATATCAAAAGTCTTTTCTTCTCAAATTCTCTGTGATTTTTAGCTGTTTGTTATTCTTGCAGAACCTTATTCACTAACTGCCTTTTGTGCATGCACTGACTCCAGAATCTTCCTCACTTGCTACTCCTCAGGGAAGATATCTTTTTCTCTATTTTTGAAAGCTACTGAAGATGTTGCTTTTTTGTCTTTTGCCGAACAACTTCTTCGAAGAGAAGCCAGAGGAGCATTTAGTTGGGTGCAGATTAAGACCTTTGTCACTCCCACTACTCTTTTGGCCTTGTAGGACAAAAGATCATAGTGCAGCTGAAGGGGAAGGATGGAAAAGGAGGATTGTGGTGGGAATTGCTCCATATTGCTTTCCAGGGAAAAGTCACATCTGTATGGAAGCCGTCTAATGACGGTGCCAGGGAAAGAGTAAAAGAGAAAAGTTTCCAAGGTGCAGGAAAGACTCCCAGTTTGAGGCCCAGACAAGAGGATATTGTTCATATACTTAGAGTGAGACCTAAGCAGGAAGGTGGAAGGAACACAGAAAGCCCAGGCAAAGAGCTGGAGGTGAGTTTTGTTTAGTCTGCTTTTTAGTTTAGCCTTCCAAGGGTAGGATTTGGCTTTGGATAGAAGACTGCAATCATAGGAGCTTGTCTGAAATAGCAGAGGAAAAGTGGAGTAGGGTAAAAAGATACAAGAAATTGGTTGTAACAGGTCAATTTTGGGCATGTAGAGGCCTCAGTAGAGTATTTGTTAAATGTTTTAAGTGTGAAAATTTGTTGATAAAATCTCTCCGTGCTCAGTTCAACTTTGTCATGCTGCCGGTGGCCCTAGCAGGTGATTTACATCATATATCACCCTTGCTTTTAGTCAGAATGTCATTCAGTCATTTAGTTAAAATGAAAACTTCTGAGCTTTGTACCCCACGGAGCAGAGAACTATTCCCACGATTTTGTTGACATTTGAAGAATAATGGGTTCAGTTATGTTTGAATAAACATAAAGCTGTTATTCCCCCAATTGACTTTATTCACAGTGAATATAATAAATCTGGTTTGCCCTTTTTATGTATTGTAGACCCCAATTCAGATATGGAAATTACAATTCTCCCACAGCTCATCTTTATGTGAGCATGCTGGTGAGCCAGTTTTACTAGGAAGAATATTTGTAGAAAGAGAATTTTAGATTCATATAGATGTACACGTGGGAACCAACTGTTATATTTCCATGAGGAGTTGCACCAGAAGCACTAACCAGCTATTGTGCCATGAAAGCAAAACCTATGATGTACCTGAGAGCTGTAAATCAAAGTAAATTTGTTAAGCAGAGAATTTCTCTTATTTATACTTCTTAATTAATTTTCTAGCTTTTTATTCCCTAAAAATAGTATCAAATCTGGTTTTAGAATAAAGAAAAACTGGTTGTTTTTTCACAGGGGGGGCATTTTCATCACATTATTTGCTTAGTTCCAACTTCTTTGTTTAGATAGATACCACACAGACTTGTTTCTCAGGAAAAAACCCAGAGACTTCTCAAGCAAAAAGGGTACAATTACAGAAGGGCATTTATTTTGTCTCTTTTTTTCTGAAGAGGGAAACTGTTCTCACTTGAATCAAATCTTCAAATCTGGTCTCAAGTTAGTGTTCTTTTCTCTCAGTGCTTTTCCCCTGTGTGCTTGACAAAGCCAGGCTGCCTGTGCCAACACCTGACTCGAGAGCCTGTGTGTCCCTTGCTGGTTTGGGGCTGTGCCTGGGCTGCTGGGGTCTGTCCCTGAGTGGCACTTCCCCTGTGCCACTCAGCTTCCTGCTGCTTCTGGTCCCAAGTACACAGAATCAGAAATAGTTCTGTTATTTCTCTTTTTTATAATTTTGATTGAATTTTGACAAAAAGAAAGGCATTCTCCTCACTCACTCACACTTCTGTATCACGTGGCTCGCATCAGATTTCCTGGGGAGCTCTTTGCTTTACTCTAGAGTTTAACACTAGATGTTCTAATTGCAACTTTTTTCTCTGAGCTCAAGTGCTCTCTAAACATTTCCTTTGTTGCACGTGAGAGAAATGCATGGCATTTGTCACTCTAAAACCTGATACGTCTGTCTTTTTCTTATAAAGCTTCAGGTAGATGTTAGCTGAGGGAATGCTGGAGGGAGGCTTCTGCTTCTTAAAGGAGAAACACTGACAGTGGAGCTAAGGGCTTCTGTTGGGATTCAGTGTGTGTGCCCTGTCCCCGGCCAAAGCCAGAGCTGGGAGTGAAGCCCTGCTTCATTGGGGCTGCAGTCCCTACAAAAGTCCTCTGCAAAAGCCACGTCTCTCACAAAGCAGGGGAAGCTGCTTCTCTGACACTAACCGGCAACCCCTTCAGATTACACCAGGCCTATATCTTATTTTAGTTACCCTTGTGCTCTGAAGTGTTTTGAGGAGTATTTTTGGACCTTTTTGGAAATCGCAGGGAGTTTGGCACAAAGGCACTGTATTTTATCATGTTCAAACACCCGGTGAAAGAAGGCCTCCAAAGCAATTTTGGAAAATGTGAGTGAAGAGCTGATACGTTGACCCACAGGTGACGGTGGGGAGAAATGGCTGTTGTAATACACTTTGAAAAAACCTTTTTGCCTGCATGACTAGTACTTTTTGAAAAACTAATGTAGACTTTAATAACTTGCAGGCTTTTGTGTGTCAAAAGGCAAGCTTTAATAGCCTATTAAAAAGCCCTAAAAGTCCTTAATTCGTTAAGGTGCAGATTCCCTTCCTAGGTAGATTGAATCCTTAGCTGTATGTTGATTATACACAGGAAATTACGGTGAGCAGAGGAAAGTTCCCAGGCAGATTATTGCCCTGGGAGCTGCAGAGCACTGACCTGCTGGAAGTTCACTGTTTGGGTTTGTCCACAGAAGGAATAGTTGCCCACAGGGGAACTGCTGTGCAGGCAGGCAGTGGGCTGCAAGGGGCACCAAGGCATCTCTATTGAGCAGATGGAAAGAAAGGCTCTGACATGCTTTACAGATTATTTTCCTTAATCATTTTACAATGAAGTAGTAAAGAAATTGTCTATATTAAAAGAAGGTGTGGAGAAAATTTGAATATGCTAGTTTTTTATAACAGGAGAAAGAGAGCCTTTCAAGTAGTTTTTGTGATGGAAACAAATTTCTGGGGCACCCAAGCCTGGTAATTAAATGCTATGATAGAACCAAGGTGACACTTATTTTGGTTCTATCTGTGGAACAATCAAATATGTCAGTACATTTGTTGTACAACTCCCATAGCTGCAGATAAATCAGGTTGACGCTGACTTATTGCAGGGGAAGCCAGCAGGGAAACAACAGGCGGGAAACTGAGGCCTGTGAGATGTCCTGGGTCCCCCTGCAGCTCCTCATGCATTGATCACCACCTGCCTTCTACAAACATAGATACTTAAGCATGGGAGCCTCCTCTAATTAAACCTGTTCCTCCTCCCCTACACACAGGAAAACTGCAACTGCCACCGAGGCTACGGAAACGGGAATTGTGAATTACTTGGTGCAGTGCATTTGCATAATTTGGGTTTTTCATTCCTTTTCAATATCAGAGTTCCATTATCTGAGCTGACTTGGGGTCGAATGCCTGAAGCATTTCATGCACCCGAGAGCAACATAAGGGCCATAGTTGTGATCCTTAGGGAAATATAAGTAACATACTCTCTGCAGAAGGATCACGAGTTTCTCTGCAGACCGAGGAGATGTTTGTGACTTGCCACAGGACAAAGGGGAGAGGTATGGGATAAAAATCTGATGAACTCAGGGTCGTGATTCATTCGTGCACTTCCCAGAGGCCAAAACAGCCCCCAAACCAACTGAACCAGAGCTCCTGCTGCAGAGCAAGGAAGGGCCAAGGGACTTTCTGTTTCTCTTCAATGGTGCAAATGAGGTTTCTGCCCCTCTAACTCTGCTTTCTTGGTTCTCCCAGGGAATTCTCATAGATAGGTATTTCCTTGTATCAATCACAGGGAGGAAAAGCAAGCAGTCTCTAGAGGAGAATACATAAGAAAAAAATTACAAGCATCACAACAGCTTTGCAAACAGAATGGCATAAAGCCTACCAAGCTGTCATGTCAGCACCTCCCCAGAGGAAATAATGGAAAAAATTCAACATGGAACATTTTTACATCTGAAAAGGGAATGTGGGGTAGAAATCACAACCATTTTTTAAAGCAAGTGTATTCCAGGAAACTTGCAATATAAGTTCCAATAAAGCTCAAATAAAGCCCCAGTGAAACGGTTTTACTTTATAAAATGTGGGAAGTGAACCTTTAGCTAAGGCAGCAGTTAAGTGATGCAGCATAGCTGTGGATCAGGCAGCCCAGAGGGATATTGTGCAGCTCTGAGGGGAGGGGAAGGTTGGTGAAGAAATGGTTAGAGATTTTTTTTTTTGGACATGCTGCATAGATGTGCCTTTGTAGAGAGGGGAAAGAGGAGCAGAGAAGATGGCTCCTTGGGCTGGGTACACACAGGGGGATTGCTTCCTGGTGCCCTGGCAATGTGGCACAGATCTGGGAGGCTGGCAAATGGGTATGGGGCATTTATAGTTGTGTATTTCCCCCACAACCTTACATCCTGTTCCCTAAATCTATAACTTGTCCGCATCTATCTGAAATTTCCCAAATGAGGCATCTTTTGCAGGAGAAAAGAGACAACCTTCAGGCTCCCCCAATGCAGGAAAGACCTCATGGTGTCCCTGCAACGTGGGAATGTGTAGGCAGATTTGGAAGGGGCAGGAAAGCTTCTGTTCCCTGTGAGATGCCCCTGGCCAGCCCTGCAGCACCTCTGCAGCTCTCGGGTGCACAGCCCAGGAGCCACTTACCTCTGCCCAGAGTTTCCAGGACAGGGGAGAAGCTGCAGGACAGCACGGGCAGTGCCCCTGCTTTGTCACCTGGTTTGAGAAGAAGCAATATTCCTCTGTCCCCATCCCATGGTCGCAAAGCAGCTTCATCTGTGCAATTCTACAAGGAAACATGTAACAAACATATCCTCAGAAAGTTACACAAATGAGGTAAACGAACAAAAGAACTAGATCATATATTATACTGGCCCAATTAATTTTACTGAAGATTCAGGGACATGAACCCCTATGAGGTTACATCAGCAGCATGCATTTGTGAGTAGATAATAAATTTGTGCAGGCTAGCGACTGGGGACTAAATTGCTTTTTAATATTTCTGCTGCAAAATAGGCTTTCTTCAGTTGTGCCATGTTGTTCTTATGCTTCTTCCTATTTCTAAGAAAAATTACTGTAACATCTTTGTTCAAAACCTTTAAGAGTTGGTGTGCTACAGTGCTGAAGAGAAACTAAATGCTGCCTAAAAAGTTCTCTCAGTAAAGAGTAAGAGCAACACACACTCTTAAATGTTGAAACCTTGTTTAAAAATTAGTTTCAAGAAACCTCTGGCAAGGAAAAGTATTAGAAGGGCTGCTTCCAAACTGATCCAGTAAACTGGTTTCTGTGGGAATGGTGATGTTTTCTGCTACAATCTAAGGGATTCCCGAGGAAAGGGGTACTCGGTACTTTCTTACATTGGAAAAACAATTGTGATCTGGATTTCCAGATGCTGACTTACGTAGTAGTAGTGTGTTATCTGCAATTGAAAGATGGCCCTTTTTTCACTGGGGCACCATATAATGAATCTCATTCCGTGCTGTTATTGATGTGTGGGAATCAGAGTGGAGGCTGTCAGAGATGTCCTTCTATTCGGTGCACACTTGAAAGACACAAAAGCTGTTTTCATATTCCTAAGTACATAATTTCAGATCTGGACAAAAATTTATCTCAGTAAACATGAATTTCAAACTCCAGTGGTGGTGGTTCTTCTTTGTGGTGGTGACATTGTTCTTCTTTATATACAGTATTTTCTTAGTTTGTTATAATAACTCTATCTAATGGCAGTAATCTAAAGTAAAAGTGTCCAGCTTAGAAATCAAGGCAGTTACAGTTTCCCTCACCTAAAGACTGTCAGATGCAAGAGGAAATCTGTGATTAGTGTCACGTGGTATGATAACAAAATATAGGTCTCAATTTTCTTGATTTTTATTTTAGTTTTGTAATTAACAAGAAATAGTCTATTTAAATAAACTAATTTATGCTCCACACTGAATAGTGAATTATTCCAATACTGTTTTAGGTTTTTTTGTTGCAGAACAACTCAAAGCCCCTTTATTATTTTACCTAGGAAATAACCAGAAAAAAATAAAAAGGGGGCATTTTACACAGGAAAGACAATCAGTATTCAACTCCTTCCATTCTTGTTGGCTTAGGAATATTTGTCTGGATCAGTTCTTCTGGGAGGATGTGTGAGAGCAGGGTAGGAGGCTAGTGAGAGATGTGGAAATGCAGAAGCTTAGGCAAGCATGGCAGTGAGAGCACGCAAAGCTCTAGGTCAATGGCTGGCAGATGGCTTATGAGCTGAGGAGGCTGCTGGCAGATGGTATTGACAGTGTGGACAAGACAAAGATTTTGGCTACAGAAAGGGAGCTTTGGAAAGACGCTAGAAGTCTATCTTTCCTGATAAGAACACTGTCCAATTTGGATGCACATCACATCTTGGTTTTTCTTGGGTTTTGTTTTTTTCTTTTTTTACCACAGAAAAGGTAGAGAGGCTTTGCTGCTTTAGGAAAGAAAAAGTGACTGAAACAGAGATTGTGAGGTCTGCTATTTGGTCTAGTTCCCAAATTCTGACCATTCAACAACAACAAAACCCCCTTACTATGTGTAATTGGCACGTAATTATTTGTGATTACTAGTCTGATTCCTCTGCTGCTCTCACTGTTACTGAACTAATTACGCCTCTTATGCAACATTAGCAAATTAAATCATTCCAATTATCCACATTTATATCCTTGTGCTTTCTCTACTGCCACAGTTCCTTCTCATCACCCTGTGTGACGGTGCCTGTCACACTTTCATTCGCAACCTACTTTCTTCGTAGGCAATTAGTGGGTGCTGGGGCTGGGCCGGCTGCGAGCCCTCTTCCGAGCCTAAAGTGCCTAAAGCTGCTGCCGTGCTCCTGGGGCTGGGGAAGGTGAGGAACTGTGGTGGGTGAGATACACAACTATGTGTGTACCCTTCCGTTCAGAGGGCTCAAAGGCAGAGAGCTTGTCACTCTCAGAGGGATTTAGAGAAAAGAGAATCCCTTCAACTGAAGTAAGAACTGGCTTAAAACATAACTTTAGACACAGACAAAAGACTATTGCTACTCAGCTTGTTCAGTACATGATGCCAAAATAAAACGGGCAGTGAACTCTTAAGCTAGCAGAAAATATGGTAGGAAAGTGCATGGTCTGCTACAGATATGTTTGTCAACAATGAAACTCTGAGCTGGTTTGGCAGCAGTGAGAACAAGGGATTTTAGAAACAGCTCATACCTTCTTCCTGGGCGTGGGAGGGCACGAGCACAGCTGATGCTCTGGGAGATAAGAGGTGCTTCTCCATCAGGCACCTGACAGCCCCTGATTGTCCTGATGAGCCTCACCTGGGGCCTCTTCGCCTTCTGCCCATGACCCTGAGGGAGCCGGCGGAGCTCGGTTTGGGGTTTTCACTCCTGCCTGGAGCTGTGCCTTTCTGCAGCTCAGCCACAGCTGTATCTCCGCACCCTTTGGGGAACAGCTGGCCCTCACCATCCTCTGACATATGCGAGAATGTGGCTTGGAGCCTAAAGCTGCGATCTGGATCTTAACTTCTGCGGAGCTGAGTTGACTTTGTGAGGCTGACGGCGCATAAATAGCTCCGAGTTCAAATGGCCGCGTCCGGCCCTCAGCTCCGGGAGCTGGCACCCTCAGGCCAGGGCCAGGGCTGCTCCCCTTTCTGAGGCTCTCCGAGCAGCAAATGGACCTGCTTCTCCTGGTGGTGTGCTAACAGGTAAGTCAGGTGTCAAAGAGCTTTGCTTCTTGCTCAGGAACAATTCCTGTGCTCTTCCATCCTCTCTCCTAAGAGAAGCATTGCTGTAGCTGTGAAGTAGGTGTACTGCTTCACGGGCTGTAAAGTCTCAGCATTACTGTTTTCATGGGATTTGGGCTGCATTGCATACTTAGAATATTCAGCAGAATATTTCTGCTATTGTATTGTGTGGGAAATCACTCTCTGAAAAGCCAGGGTCCACAAAGGAGACGGGAGTTCTGCAACTTGATTCGAATAAAGGGAGAGAACCCACTCGGCCATACTCCCGTGGGGTCTGAAGCTTTTGGAGGCCGCAGACTTATCGTGAACTCCCGGCCGCACGTTGCCCTCATCTTTTCCCAATTGCTGAGGTACCAGGAAGGTACAGTCTTCCCGAACCGCCCTCGAACATGTATCGTCATTTCCCCCTGCGGTTCAGAAGTTCAAACTGTCTGGGTTCCGCAATAAACTTGCGTGGACCCATTTCTGCTCTCCCCCTAAAGTTCACAAGTTCGGACTGTCTGGGTTCTGTATCAAGCTTGGGCGGCTCGATGTTCGTGCAGACCCTCACAGCCGTTCTTCAGCACCCGAGTGGTTTTTCAGACCTCATCGTTAGTGAAGACATTAACACCCATTTCTCCTCCCAGTCTCAGGGAACACTACCACTCAAACCAGAACCTGCAAAGCAGGGGTGCATTCCCCCTCTGCTGCCCCATAAATGCCTGTCGGGGCTGGGCGAGGAGCTTCTGTCCCTCTTTGTGGGCTGGCTGTGGGGGCAGCCGCCCGCAGCTGCCGGCCCTGGCTTCTTCACTCACCCGGCTGAGGCTGTGCGGTGCAGCTTGGGGGCTGAGGAGCGCAGCGGAGAGAAAAGGTAATTATGATACCTCTGGGTGTAACCTCTGTCTTTCAGTTCAGTATTTAATATGCTATATCAAATAGACTGCTTACAAAATACTTATCTGCAGAACAGCTCTTCTCTGTTGCAGAGGATTTACTGTTACCTGGTTAGGCCTCTGAATTGTAAGGTGAACAGATGCTTTGAATATCTTGTTATATTTTTATTTCCTGCTATAATAAAATCTCCCTTTGTTACTGTAATATCCATTTCTGCTGATTTTCAGACAAAGCAACTTTAAATGACAAGCCAGCAAAATATGTATTTTTAGCATTTATCCTCAGGAAAGAAGCATGATATACTCTCATTAGGAAGGCTTAAGTAGAAACATGAGGAGACACAAAACAGAAGCATAAAATAAGTTTTCAACAAGAATCCAGAGAGCCTTAGGAAGGAAGTTGTTTTTCTTTGCTTAGGCCTCTTAGAAGAGACTACAGAGCAAGTGTCTGTCCAGGCTTGAGCATTAAAGAGTGAAGTAGGAAGATGGCAAGCACAGAGCACCTCTGCACCTTTCACACTTGTCTGAATGACTTTTTTCCATGTGCTGAGCTGAGGGCAGGTGACAAGGGTTGGTAACTAGTCAGACAGGGAAGTTGTTCCCTTTCTTAATAGATAAGAACCTTGCTTTATAGGAGGGCTGGAAGCAGACATTTAACTTGTTTTGTGTGTCTTTACATTTCCTCAACCAACAATTCTAATGTTGTGCACCAGCACGATCTGATCTGGGCTCCTTAGGACAGTGCTTGACAAAACATCCAGCGTTGTTGAGCTGTCATGGCAGGACTATATCGTAGAGAGCCCCTAAAGTCAGCAAAACTGTCTTTAGGAAAACGGGACCACGTACTGTATTAGCACACGCTGCAAGTCCGTGGTGTTTGTCACTGCAGCGGAGATCGGTGCTGTATTCCAGAGCAACACATTGAGAGGAGGAGTGGCTCAAACCACACCTGCCTGCACGGCAGTAACAGATAAAAGCTCTGTATGTTTGTTTGTGATGACAGGTGAACTTGAGGATGGATGATCAAGCTTGTAAGGATCTCTTCCAGATTCTCACAGAAGTTCATGTATGAATCTTCAGGCTAATGAACAAGTGAGGAGTTTTCGTCAGCCAAGTTAGTTAGCTCTGCAGCAGCCTGAGGAACTTCCTGGTTCCTTGGCTTCCTCCTAGAGGAATGAAAATGATACAGAAGGAATTGCCTCTATGTCTTTATTTTTAAACTTGCTGCTTTCTATTCTGTTGAATGTGGGCAGCAACTGCAAGATATTAAGAGTGCTGAGGAATGCTTGGAGGATTTCTCTTGAATGGTGTAGACTGTTTCAATGTCTTTTTAGTGGGGACTGTTTTGGATCTCTGGCAACTAGAAAGTCTGGACACAAGCTTTTAATTACTTAAATGCAAGCTGATGATTGAGTTTTTGTGGTAATAATCTGCATCAACAGGTGAATTTCATTCTGTGCTTACCAATGGTGCTGTACAAGGTGAGTGATCTTTTGTTAATACTAGTAGCTAACCTCATATTGGGCATATCCATGTTAGTAGCAGCTGTTAGTTCTACTCTTCAGTTTTTGTCTGTTTAATGAAAGCTTCTGGCAGTTGTAAAATGTTCCTGACAGTGGTTCTGTGATGATTCAGTATTCTGCTTTTGAAAAAGTAAAGTTTTGAAGTTGCATACTTGTTAAATTTACTGGCATCTTCTTGACAAGATATTCTTGGTGTTAACTGCACTTCTCAGGTACTGCAGTTCTGGAAGCACGATTACAATGTTTAGTGTGATTCTGCCATCCATTATCACCAACACCACCTACTTCTGCAGAGCTGTGGCAGTGGGCGTGATGCTGTCTGGTGCACATTATTGGCCTACAATCCTGTACACAGGAAGAAAATAAACATCCGACTTGCAATAATGTGGTTATACATTTTAATTTAGTTTTGGGATTAAGATTCAGGTTGCTAATTCAGGAATGGTTTTTTACAATGGGAAATTGCTCTCACCTGGAGAAGTGAACTTTTCCTCCCCATGGCATGTGTGGCTGCAGCAGAGTGGCAGCATTTGGTTAGCAGGTCATGCTGTTCACAGTGTGCCAAAACCCTTTACCTGGTTAAGATAGCATAGAATTTGGTGTAGACATCTGTTTGTGTCTCAGCCAGCTTAATTGCTGTGACCCTAATGAATCCTCTTTTCCAGTTCAAGGCAAGCTGAACCAAATAAAATACATGTGTCTTTCAGAATGACATGAGGGAGGAGAGCAGATGCTATCCTAGTGCAAGAGCTTATCTTATAGTCTGAATGGGATATGATAGAAAAATTGCTGATAGGTTTTCACAGGCATAAAGCAATATTCATCAGTCCAGTCATGTTACCATACAATGTTACTGTACACACCAGAGATGATGGCAAATGCTCTGTAACTGATGCTAAAAGATGCAAATATTTGCTGTATTTTGTACACAGTGATGAAAAGTTGTGACAGGGACCAAAGACTCCTTTTATGATAGCAGCCATCTGGTAAAATAGAAAGGCACAATATTTGTGCAGGATGGCTTACAACTTTAAGGTAGGCTAAAATGCTGCCAGACTTGCTCTTGTTGCTCCTTTCTGGTCAAGCGCAGTCCTGCACTGCTTTCTCTACATATCAGGATGACTGATAACAAGCCTCAGGTCACATATGAGCTGATATTCATTGGCCAATATTTATTTAGTTAAATAATGAGCAGACTTTGTTGAAGTCATGTAGGGTTCTAGAGTGTCTGCACTGCAGGGTTTCGTCTTGCTCAGGGATGAATATATAGGTACTTGGTTGCTTCTCTGCCTCATGATCTTTGTTCTTATAGAAAGGATGAGGGGGGAAGCACTTGTCTCTCAGATTCTTCTCATTCCTGAATTCCTCAGAGCTCATCCACCTTTCATTATTCTCCCTCTGGAATCCCTGTGTGAGCCTCTCAGCCCCTTGGTCTTGTTCACTCTTGCTCCTCAGGAGCACTTGGCAGCCTTCCTCTCCCACAGCCAGTGCAGGTTGCTGTGGCGGCACAGCTCCTTTGCTTGGCCCAAGGCAGGAGGCAGCTGCCTGTGTGCTGTCCTGTCTGGGTGAAGCTTTCCCTAATGAGGCCAGTTATTCTGTGACAGGTGCATATATAATAGTTATTGCAGAGAATAATTTAAATTACAAAACAACTTTAATTCCCTTACAGCTAACCTCAAAGGAGCACAAGCTTAAATAACCTTGGCTAGGTTTTGAGCTGCAAAATGTATAAATAACCTGCACTGCAATATGTAAACACATAGAACTTACATTAAAGTTCAAATAACCTTATTTCTTGCACTGTGATTGAGGAGCAGTAAAAAGAACAGGATCTCTTAATTAGACAATTAGTTCCTCTGAGGGGAAGGGACTGTTTCTCTATGCAGGGATTAATGTGTTTACTGGCTTTATACTATGTTCTGTCCATACTACCAAAACACAAAGTAAGTGGTAGCTTCCTTTGACCTAGTAAAAGATGAGGATAAGATACCCATGATGACTTAATTAGATCAGTCAGCTGTTCTTAATTCTGTTAAGCATGGAACTTGGGGTAGCTGGGTGGAAACAGCAGTTTTGGGTGAACTTTGTTACACTCTCAGGTTGATCTGGCAGGGATCTTTTTACCTTTTTTCCTGTGGACCACATGTGTGTAGTAACTTGAAGTTGCTCTGAGATTCTGTGCTGCTGATGGCTGATACTCCACCATATAAACACTACGTACCAGCGTCCTTTGAATTTTAGATCTGATGAGATTGAACACATTCACTTCTCTGCTAGAGCAGACAAAATGCAGTGAAAATGGAGGAAAATGGATGACGGTATTTGCAATAGTAGTTGTGGGTTGCCAGTAGCGACCTGCTGTAGGGAGATTATTTCCTTAATTTTTGTCCTGTGATTGTCTTTAAGCCAGGCTGGCTGTAAGACAGTGACAGACCAGCTGTTACTCAGAAGGGAAATCCTACAAAGCTTGGCTGGAGGCATATGACCTTTTCTTCTCAAATGTGACATCATTTTGTGTTTTGTTATTTCAGACTTTGATTGCTGAGACAGGTTTGACATGAGCTTCCAGGCTGATACTCTTCTCAGTTCTACCTTAGGAATTCAGGGACCTTCTGATGGCCTCGAAGAGGTCTCTGCATAACAGCCATAGGTCCAGTATTTCCTATTTGGCTAAAGAATCATGGCTTAGCTTTGCCTTTGGAACGTAGGATGACTCAAATCAGCCAACTCAGTCTTCAGAAAAAACTTCTTCAAACGGTTGCAGCCTGAGTGAAATCATTCCCACTGGAACTCTCATGGGGCCCCTGGAAGGGTTGTCAGCAGATTATCCAGTTCAATACCTCCTCCAGACTCCATGTCACATCCTGAACTTCCCCAAAACTCAGTGCCACTAAGGTTGTGTTTTCTCCCAGTCCTTTATTGAACCTGCACAGGAACCTGGGGGTGAGTCAGCTCCCTGGGGCACGTACATTCCGTTCTGGCTGTGGCAGCCTGTTCAGGCATTGCCTCTGTGAGCTGAGAGGACGTGCAGTCCTGTTTGTGGGGCTGGCACAGCACCTGCCCTCCCCTTCGGGCGGGTACAGCCTTTGCATAAAGGATGAGGAGGCTGTCAAGACACTGGCACAACACCTTGCCCTGGCCTGTAGCTTTTGGCCAATCTTGCCTCTTATCTCCGTTATCTCAAAGCGTGTGGTATGTTCCCAGTGCAGCAGCCAGGTGTAGGGGACTTCTGGAGAGAAGAGGAAGGAAGGAGGCTGGCGGAGGTTCTGAGAGCTTCTAGTGCACTGCCTTTCTTCTCTTGCTGCTCCAGGTTTGTCTGAAAGCACTCGGAGAGCTGCTTTTCCCACAACTTTAACATCTGACTGGGTTTAGTGACTTCTGGCTTGTGTTTCACTTAAATGTGCAAGTGTAATGGCTGAAAATATTGTGTGTGAGTGATGTTAAATATTTAATAGTATATTAAAGTTCTGGGGAGATGCAGTAATTAGCAGTTGCTGAGAAAGTCAGAATCAATGTACAGAACACCAGAAAAGCTGAAGGATGATTTTATAGAAGCTGTACAAGACACTGCTAGTAAGTAATGGCATTGTATGGAGTGCATCAAATGCATTAATTTTGTAAATATACCTTGATCAGTAGATCTTTCTCTGGTCATCTTTTGTTATGTTATAGGTGTTCACAGTGGGAAGACTGGGACACGTTTCTACCTTAGCAGCCTTGTAGTCAGATCAGATAACAGATGCTTCTGGTGCTGTTGGTATGTTTTCAGTTTTATTGGCATAATCTGGTCCAATACATTCAAAAGCTTTTTTAAAAGCTAAGATCCTGGGAAAAGCTGCAAAGATTTTAGATTTCATTCCATAGTCATTTTCTAAACCAGAGTGAGAAAGGGGCTTTCAGAACTCTTTTTTTTCACTCTGGATAGTTGAACTACGAAGACCAGTGGGAAGGATTATTTTGTAAATTCCTTTTTTTACTCAGCTCTTACAATAGAGGCAAATGTCCATCTGAATTCAGGCCCACAAATGTTTTTTAAATTTTAGAATTTTTTTCAGAACACCTTCAGGTGCAAGAATTGCTTGAATTGCCTTTTGATGCTAACTAATGTGTTTGCAATCCTCAAAATAACAGTACTGCCACAAACTAGGATACTAGCTAGGTAACTTAGAAAAACCAATATAATGTTTCAGTAGGTATTTGTTGTCCTTGAAACTAGTTGAAAGAAACAAAGATAAATATTCAGTCCTAACCACAAAATTAGCACATTCTATGTAAGTTTCATAATGAAATTCTACTCAGAATTCAACAATGCTTTTAAAATTAAATCAAAAATGGACTTGTGTCAGTGGACATTTCTGCAGTGGTGCTAGTATGTGGATTTTGTAGGAAAATAAGGAAATTGATATTTTGTGAAACAGTTCTGGTTATGAAAATGGTTCTGTTTTTCAAGTGCAGGTATCTCATACCACAGGAAGTAAAGGTCATATATTTTCTAAATTCAGAGTGCAATATGAGATGTCTCTTTTCAAGTAATGGTAAATAATCTAAACAGGACCACTGCAAAAATCGTGAAATGAATTGGTGTGTATTGCAGCAGTATCTCAGACAAAACCGAATTTTGCAGTGCTTTAATTACTAGTTAACTAGATTCAAGATGGATCTGTATATAAGCTAAACAATAGATACAAAAGAGCATTATGCGGAACACAACATGCCTCTAACCATTGTTTGTTCCACTTGATTTGAAGTTCCACATAACAAGATGCCATTTGGACTGAGATTTACTGCATGCCGTACCTTTAGCAGTTATGCAGAATTTTAAAAATCATTTATAGTCTTTACTCCAATTAGAAGTTAACTATTCCTAAGCTTTATTTTTTTTTTTTAGAAATATATTTTTAAATATATATTTCATTGTAGTAGATTGGAGTATAAACTCACTGCTCTTGGTAGCAGGAACTGAGTAACTGTAGTCACTCTGAACACCTACATGCACTATTTACTTTATTGCTTTCAGGCATAGCTTAAGCTATATCTGCTTTATGTATGTGCACATACGTAAATGTTTTTAAAGTATCTTTCTGTCTGCATGATCTTTGAGTTAGGTTGGACAGTTGGGCATTTCCTGGGCAGTGAGTGCATCTAAACTTCTTCGGGATGAGGACTTGGGGGTTCATTTTCAGTGTGATTTCTGCAGTGCTCAGGTAGAGGACTGTGCTTGAACATGTGGAAATGGAAATCCCTTTCAAGTTTTCCTCTGCTGTAGGGCTTGGTACTGGATGATGTGTGGAACAGCCTGGATGCTGTCTGCTGCCTGTGGGAGGGAAGGCAAATCCCACTGCTCTGGCTTTCCGTCATTCCTTCCATAAGGAGTTCCCAACTTTGGCACTGCAAGGACGCTTCTCCTTCCAGCTTCCACATTAGTGGAGGATTTTGCCTGTTGCAGCCGTCAGGAGCACAGCTGGGTTGGCAGGGGAGACGCTTGTTCCCTGTGTGATCTCTGGCTTACAAAGGGGTAACCCAAGGCTGGTTGAGGGTGAAACACTGTAAAAAATGTCACATCTGGAGAGAGCACCTTTATCACGACATGTGAGGAGCTCTCAATAGTCACGTGCCTCTGGCAGGGCCCGAGGGAACAAACTGGAGTGGATGTGAGTGAGCAGCTCACCTCAGCTGGTGGGACCTTGGCTCAGCATCATGCCAGCTACTGCCCATAATCCCCACGTGTAGTGTGTTAATAAAATGGAAGCTTATTTAAATCACGGTCTGGGAATCTTGTCCTTTCTCCCGAGTGTCCAGAACAAAGGAGATCTCACAGTGTAGGTGTTGCATAGATTACAATATGGATGCACTATTTTTCTGCTAGGAAATGGTCTGCTGAATTAATTCCATGCTAAGATCTACAGCATGCATTATTTTTCAATTAAATAACCAGAGAAATGCGAGTTGTGTTTGTATTCCTGTGCAAACAATTGTAGCAACATAATAGCAGGTATGAAAGAGCCCTATTGCTTTCTGCGATCAGTGGGTGTTTATTTGTGGAACAAATGGCACTGACAGTTCATCAGAACTTAAATTTGCAATCCACATTAGAAATTCAGTAATATCTTTCATCTATACTTGCAAATATAAATTGCCCTCTGCAGAATGGCTTACATGAATTTCTGAGGAAACTGTCAAAAAGGGTATTACAGTGTGTTTTTCAAGAAGAAAAACTGCTTCAAAAGAATCTGCCCTATAACATTATGGAGGAGCTGGAGCAGTGCTGCTTTGGTTTGTTGCCCCAGCTTCTTCCAGCTTTTCTCACTGTTTTGGTCACCACCTCAACATGAGAGAGCAACACCAGAGTGAGGGACTAGAAAAGCTCTGGCTGTGAGGGTTTCAGCCCAAGACAGGAGTAAACGGCTCTCGTGGCTGCCCAGCAGGCCAGAAAGGACAGCTGGACAGAAATAAAGAAACAAGTAAACTGTTGGAGTATGTTACAGGTGTAACTTGTCCCAAACCATTGTAGTTGCTTATTCTCCTTCGTGCTCTCCACATTTGTGCATGTACTGTGATATTTTGTCTCAGGTTTGTGATCAGTAACAGCAGCACGGATTAAGTTTTCTTTTATTGCTGGAATGGGGGGAATAGATGGCTGTTGCTTTCTGTTCTGATACTGCTGTGGAGCAGAATGAGCAGAGAAATGGTGAGATACTTGTAGATTTGTGCTGGTGCTCTGGTCCTCTTTGTCTGCTCCTAATGAGGATGGTTTGGTGGGTTTGGGACCGTCTTTCAGCAGCAGTGGAGCAAATTGGGGATCAGGAGCTTAAATTTCCACCAGTCAAGTAGGACTACTGAGCCATGGGTTATGTCATTGTAGACTTGAAAGGGTTTACTTTCATAACACAATAGAAAGTAAAACAGGTTGTTTAATTGAAAGTAATCCATAGACACCTACTATGTATAAACCCAGGAATAACTGGGCTGTTAGAAGAAAGATCAAAGAGTGTTTTTCACCTTCACTGTTGGATTCGTTATAAAAATGCACGATTCATTACACTTTGAGTGTCACGTGCATCTACTGAATTTGCAGATTAAGCAGACATCAATTTAAAAAAGATTCTGTATTTTATCAACAAAAAATATCAAGTTCTACCAAATTTGGAATATTAACTGAAAAAAAAAAAATCTCATGCTTGGATCTGATGAAAATATAATTGTGTTATGCTCCATATAAAAATCCTTGGACAGGATTTTTATATGAAAAATGTATAACGAGGATCCCTGCTTTAAGCACCTTTCATGAATTCTAGTACAAGGAGAGGTGGGTCTTCTTCAGCAGGTGGGATTTGCACAGATGGTGAAGTCCAATTCTCTTGTTACTGGTTATGTGTTAGCCCCTGTATTGCCTGGGAGTTGGTTGTTTCAAGCCAGGCCGCAGCCCCTGCACAGTGAGACACCAAACATTGAAGTTCTGACTATTAACCCCCTTAACCTGGAATGGAGAACAGGCATGACCATTTTCACTATCATAACTGTCTGGGAAGAAGTGGTAAAAAAAAATTTGCTATCTGTTTTATTGTTTATGGCCTGGCAAATGCTGTCAAGGGAAGGTCAGAGGATGCCCACTCATCAATATAGGAAGGTGATAAATGTCAGATCGTATTTTGCAAGTATTTGCATTGTAAACACTTTGCTTTGATGTATGTATGCTTGTTTTAAAATTAGATGCATTGAAACACATATTTTCTGTTCCTCAGCTGCTTTCTGTGTTTCTTGAGACAGAAATGTATAGAGTTTCATGGTGGGAATTCTGTATGGATGCACAACCTGAAGTGTATCAGCATGATGGAAATAGCAGAAGGGAATATTGTCCTGCTTGTAATCAGTGAAATTTTGGCAGGCTCTAAAGGCATAGCTGTGTCTAGTTGTATTTCCTTAAAGGAAAAACTGTGATCTTAAGGAGCCTGGGACATTTTCAGAGTGGCTTGGTTTGAAGACCTGCAGTTTGTGCCCCCTCCCTCAGGCACTGTGGGTACTGGGGGTTGGGTCCAGGGCTTGGCTCCAGCTCAGGGCAGCCTTTTTAAGCTGTGAGCAGCTGCTGGGCACTTGCTCTGCCACTGCTCAGGGTTTGATCAGCATATGCATATTCCTGACAACATCATGTTCCTGACAGTCCTCATGCCATGCTCCTGGTGCTCTGGAGATAACCACGGTGTCTCCTTGCCAGTGTGGCTGTTGGATTTGACTGCACTCCTTGGGTTTGACCTGAGGAGGGCAAAGGCAGTGCCAGATGGGACTTTGTGACTGGTACACCCAGATTTTTGGCAAGGTGCAAATTAATACTTTTTTCTATCAGCTGTTGATAAAGTGCTCCTGAAGGAAGTGCTACCTCTGGGAACAGCTCAATCCAGAGGGAAAACCTAACATTTTGGAAATGCCTTATATGAGTAGTCTCCTGCATTTAGAAATAGGTAGGGTAAGGTAACTTATCCTTTAATGGATAAGTTAACATGTTTGTGGAAAACTTCTACACAGCACATTGGGAAAGAGGAGTATCACAATTGACTCGAGACAAGACACCACAGACTGGATTTCAAAGATATGCAGTATTTAATTACTGTCCTGATAGCGACATAATCACAGTATCCATCCAGTGCTCATGGAAAGCAGTTCTGTTTTCAACTGTGTTCAGGGAGGTCTGCACCAGGATACAGTCTACACCTGTGTTCATGTTTGCTTAACAGTAATATTTTTGATGTGTGACTAAATAACATTAAATATTTGCATAATGTCTCTTACCTGGAAAATTCATGTAACTGCTGAAAATTAATTTAAAGCAGATAACTGCTTTGACTGATCAAAAGCACAGAAATGTCAAAAGCTGCGGGTCTTTCTTTCTACATTGTTGCAAGGCATATGGTTTTGGTGATAAATTTTTCCCTGGAAAGGAAGCTCAGCCTTGTTGTTAGGGTATCTCCTTGCACTGGGTGACAGGGTGCTATAATGGACAGGGGCACATAAAACATTGAGAGAGAAGGCAGGGTGTGTGTTACAGTGCATTGGTTACTCTGAAGCACTTGCTGTGTGTATTCTTACCCTGCAAAGCCCCTGATGGACCAGGTTTCCTGCTGGGGGAGAGCCTGCACCAGTTCCATTCTCCAGCCACACCAGAGAGCCCCAAGTGCTGTAAGTTCACACCCCAGCTGACTTTGCAGTAGTTCATTTGCATGCTGAGTGCTGGTTTCTGGTATTTGTAACAGAAATGCTTTTTGAATTTCAGAGGAAATAAATTTTGTAGATACGCAGTTACACTGGGACAATGCTTCAAAAAATTATTTAAAAATAATTAAGCACTATATAACTTTGGGGACTGATAAGACTGACAGATGTGCTGAAAAGTATCTGTAATATCTTGGCATATGCATGCTAATATATTTCAATCTCTTTAATGTTTTAATCTATTCTTACTTTTCTTGCCTCTGTTGCACCCTTTCCTCCCTTCCCCTTGAATAGGAGCTTTGCTGTGCTAGCAAACAATAAAACTCATTCTTGGAGAGAGGAAAATATTTTCCTCCTGTGGAAGATAATCTCCTTATATGCTGGTTCTTCTGCTGGTGCCCTGGGAGGTTACTGGAGGCTCCTGGAAGTGAAATGTCTCCAGTAGCAAAGGAGCTTTCAGACCCATAGTTGTGATCACTTAGTAACTTCAGCTGAGAAACCTGGATACTGAGGCAATATATCATCAAGGTGCAGGTGCAATTGTATGCCACACTCCGTGAAAATATTTTGCATATTAAAAAATTGTTTTTAAACTTATTTCAAGGCCATTTGTTTTAGTTTTCTGATGGAAATATGCTGCCTAGTCAGCAAGAATTTAAAGGAACATATTTTGCTTTGCTCTTTGCTATCATGAAGCACATTAGAACCTGTAGGACTCCTAGGGCATGTATCTTGTCTATAAAAGGGTTATTTGATGTAGAAAAACCCATTGAGTTTATTCCTGCTTTCTTTTTATTACAGGTAATCTTTCAATCATGTGATGTGAACAAAAGTGGTTAGAGGATTTCTTTCAGTTGAGGAAGCTGCCAGCCACTCAATGAATTCTGTTTCTTTGAGCAGTTTTTAAGTTAAGGATGGATGTAACAAAGATGAATTTTATTGTCCTAGTGGGACTTTATGCACAGCACATGCAAACACAAAGAGAGAAATTTTCTAGTATCATTAAGGAAAAGTGTTGGTCTTGATCTTACAATGTAGCCATTGGCAGTAAAGTTGTAATCTATGTTATGGTCCTTGATTTATTTTCTTTTCCTGTTCTATTTTAGTAATCTTTTCACCTCCAGTTCTCAAAATATTTGTGCCTCTGAAGTAAACAGGCAGCATATCCATCAGAACACAATCTAAAGGTATAATCAGCAAGAGGAGAAGGATCATCAGAAGTACGGGCAGTTCCAGAGCAGCCAAACCAAGCTGTGCTGACCTTTGAGCAGGGAAGGCCTGTTGGTGCAAACACCTCACGGGATAACTGAGCAGTGACACAGACCACTGATATTCTGAGGCCTTCCATGTCAGTTATGCTGGGAGGTGGAATCGTTGCTGTGTGTGCTGTGGCTCCTTTGGCTGGCAGGATGACAACTGCAACAGACTGTCAATATCATGTGCTCGGCTTTACTTTTTCCCCTTAGGGTACTGCATGTTTAGCTCAGCTGGTAAAGCCCAGCGCATCTCTACTTGATCTCTGTTTGTCCCCATAACTACATGTGCTCAGTAGGCTGCTTTTGGTCTAGTGCTCTCCAGCTGTATTACTCCTTTTACTACAAATAACTGCTGCAGCAAGGAATGAATGCTTCATTCTGGTAGTTAAAAATAGCTTTAGAGAACACAGATTTTATTTCTTTTTTCTTCTTGGCTGCTTGCCAGTGCCCTGCCAATAGGCATCATTGGGCTGTGATGCTCTCTGAGTTCTTATACTTAATTCTGGGTCCTACCTGAGGAGAAATGATTACTTTGTACTTACCAGACAGGGCAGCAGTGCTTGTTCTTCCCTTGTTATACTTATCATGGGTCCAGTTTGAGTTACATTAATCATATTTTGTTTCTAATTCACGGCTGCATGGTGTGTTGAATCTTTGTCTTTCAATTTCTTTTTGCTGGTGCCCTCACTTCTCCTGATGTCTCCCATGCAACATGATCTATTTTTGAGTTGAAATGCTATTTCATACCATCACACTGCATCATTCTGTGTTACTTTCTGTCCTGGAAACCTTCTCCTTGCAGTACAGAGTGTGGTGGGTTTTTGTATCTGCCATTACTGTGCATTGACCAGCAGATTCTAGACTGGGTTTTGTCTTCATTGTTTTCCGTCCAAGTGTGACCCTTTAATCAGGCTTAATAGATCGTCTGCTCTTTTATTGTTAATCTGCTTGTAATCCATAACTGATGGCCACTGCTGAAGTTGGTGATGTTGCAGGAGAACGTGCAGAATATGTAATTGATGTCTTTTAACAACTGTAGTTTTCTCTCTGCTTCTTCCTGTAACTCTTGTTAGACCTGCTGTGGATTTTGATTCGTATAACTAAATAGTGTTCCTACTTCTCAACCATGGGATAAAATATCTTAGTTTAAAATCACATCAGATTTGTCCCTCTAATGGGGACAAGGCACTTGAAGGGTCAAAGACTCCTAGTTTACTGTGTGGATTGCAAATACTCAGGAGAATGTGTTTTCATTAATATTCATGGAACACTCTCATTCTGCAAACATTTGTGTGAACAGTATTTGTCAGAATCTACTTATTATACCTAAGCCTCCAATAGAAGTTTAACATCCTAGGCCAGCATTTCTTTCAAGGCTGTAACAGGTTATTCATTTCGTCAAGCAGGCTGTTTGCAACACTTTGTGTTTAACTGCATGTCAGCCATAGGAAATCACGGATAAGCTACAAGATTGGCTTCTCTATGGGAATTCATGTCGGCTTGCACGCAACTTCTTTAGCTAACTCTATTACTGTACAGTTATTATCAAGTAGATATATGTGGTGCTGACAGCTCCTGACAGGAGAATGCTTTATTACATAAAGTTTGCAAAGAAAAAACCTTACAACATGACAGTCTTTTATGCCCAGAAAGCTACGTATTGGACAAGAATCCACATAATTAATATTAATTGTAATAAAGTGTGACAATCAAGAAAGAATAACATAAGTCTGCTCATAAGTCAAGACCTCAACAGAGCAGAAGAAATAGAGACAGCCAGAGATGGATGATGGAAGAACACTGGTGCTTGAATAATTCATGGAAAAGCACAGTATATTGCATGTGAGGTCTGGAGCCTTTTAAAGGCCTATGAATTAGATGACAAAGTTCACTCAATTCAGGTAAGTGAGGAGAATGGGGAATTCACACGTGATGTAGCATAAACTATTAATAAGAGTTAAAAGGTCATATTCTTCCCGTGTCAAGTGTGAATGATCAGGAAGAAAAAATTGCCAAAAGATGTATGTAATTTTTAAGGAAATAAAAGCAAATATGACCTTTGTGACAGCTTTGATAATTTGAAGACTTGTTAGCTGCGTGTTTTTGGCATTTAAAAAACCCCAGACTATTCCATTGTGTGAACAATATGTACAGTGAGTATTAAAACCAAGTGTGGAGCATGAAGTCTGCAGGAGCAGTAGCTGACATATAATGAACAGCACTGTTACATAGTTTGGGCTGTAATAGGAGGTGAGTGTGAGAAGATAAATTCTACTTGTGTGAATGTTTTGACCTCATGTAATATTGCTTCAGAAAATTATGGTCATGCTCTTTAAACAGATAAGCTGAAAACAAGGAGGTAAGGCTATGGGGGATGGAGTGGTAAAGATGTCTTGTGCTGCATGAGGATTCTGCTATGGATGTGAACAGGGGTATTTCTGGGGGAAACATGGTTCTGTAGAGAGACCATTTAACCTGAAAGAAAAATATGATTGAATTTTTTGGTTTGCCAGCAGGATTTAAAAACGAACCTTGAAATCTGCTAGTTTTCCAAAGTCAATTAATTTGACCATCAGCCCTGTCAGTGCTCAGCCAGGCCTGTCCTCCCTTCTGGGGCTGTGAAAAGGTGTGTCTGACATTTACAAGGGGCTGATGGATGTTTCAGGGCAGTCCCTTCTTATTTACTCGAACAGAACAAATCAAATAGTGCAATACATAAGTGGGAAATGAGAGAGGTTTTGGTTATTGTTTTGTCTATGCAGTTATCAGTCTGCCAGTTTTCTCCTGGCCAGTGAAGCTGTTGATTTTATTCTTACCAAGAAAGTAGAAAGAGGAATCTTAGGTTAGAGGGGAGAAAGGATAAGCAAGTAAACTCTGGGCTGCAGAGCACATCTGTGCAGGTCTGAGAGTGGCAGCACTGCCTCCAGCTCTGCAGCACGAGGCTCTTGGGAGGAAGAGACCTTTGAAGGCCCATTTCTTTGAGATTATTGCAGGACAGTTATTTTCCAGCACAGTCATTCAAGAGCATCTGCCTTGGTGGCAAAAGCCAGAAGCATAGGAGCCCGTTCTTGGGAACAGTGAGGGCATGGGGTCTGTGGCAGTGGGTACACCTCAGGCTTGGGGGGTGAGGTACTGCAGTTCTGATACATCCTCTGTCAGATATTTGGATAGTAAACAGAGTTTATTTTACACTGTCTTCCCTTCCTTGTTTCTGATGTGACAGATTTGTGTTAATGTATATAGTTGCACCATAGAGGTTGTCACAGGGAAGTGAGAAGTTCTGGCAGCTGAGTAAAGGGTGTTTGGGAACTATCAGTGTTGGGAGTGGTGTGGGAAATAATTTGGAAGCTGGGTATGAGCATGTTGTTTCTGCCTTCAACACTGAAGGAGCAAACAATATAGTTTCATCTTGCAATTCAACTGAAATGTATGAGTAGTTGATGCTTTGCATTACTATTGTTTTGACTTTCAACACATCCAATAAAGTTGTGTGAAATGGGTTCTCATACAGTTAGTATTTTCTTGGTTATCTCTAACTACAAGAATTAAGGGTAAAATTTTTATTTTTTCTCATCCAGGGTGGTAGCTGAGTGGGAGCACTGCCTTGTTGGTCTGCCTGTTACAACACCTTGAAACAATACAGCAAAATGTTCCTTTCAGCAGAAGAACTTATTCCTACAGAAAGAGAAAATAAACATTGCAATTACATAGTTCCTTTAGCTGTGTACTGCACTAGCTTGGATATAGGGGCAAAGCGTTTAGAAGCTGGTTTATTTTTCAGCAAGCATTTGTATTTGAGAAGAGTTTATGACAAGTAGTAGAATCCTTTACTGCATCATATTCAGCATTTTGCTGCGGTCATTTCTACTAAGGAGCTGAAACTTCAGTGTGTACAGAAATGGTACATCTAGAAAACAGGGAATCTGTCCCTGTCTAGGGAGTTGGGTAGGCATCCATGATTATGGCAAGGTGATCACTGAAGACACTTATAGATGTGATTGTAAGAGCAGATGGGAAAAGACACTTAGCTGAAGAAGATCTGTTGCTGTAACTGAAGTGTTTCAGGAACATGCTTTAATCCTAGCTTTAGGTGGAGTTAAGCTTTTGAATAACCAATAGGAGTTGGCTGGCAAGATGGTCTTTTACACGTGTATATGCTAATGTAAATGTCATAATGCAAATTTAAGCACTCAAGAACATTATGTGGATTTGGGAAAATCCCTAAAATTTTAATTCCATAAGCAAAATATTATTTTGGCAGCACATGACAGAAATAATCCTGCTCCCAGATGTTTCATACTGTTGCAGTTGAGACTAGTTGCATGGTCGTCTTCAAGACAGCTCTAAAATAACACAAAAGCTTCTTGGAATATGAAGCAACTCAATTATACAATGAAGCAAAGAACCATGTCTGAACTCTTAACATTGCACAGTCTTCTGGGGAAATACAATGGGGAACAGAGTCTTCACCAAGAGTAAAGTATGTCAGTTAGAGGACAGAGTCAAAGAAAACTTTTGAAACCAAAGAAGGGAGAGGTTGCCTTCTGCGCATTTTATATGGATGTCCTGGTGGACTGTGTGCCTGTGTTCCAGGCTGGGTGCTGACAGCTGACTTGGGTGCTCTGTGGCTGGCATGGAGGAGTCTGAGTATTCAGACTCTTTCTTGAGCATTAAGATTTCCTCACTTGATTACATGCCTATTTTGGCAGCAAGTTCGAATGCAGTTAAATTTCTTACTCCGGGAACTGGGTCTTAGTGGAAATTGCCAAGTGGTGAACAAAATATACAGAAATATTTGGACATGTGTGGATGTATTGTTGCAAGGGGTGTGTATTCTCCATTTCTATTTCTTTAGAAACTGTGAGGAATCTTCCGGTAGAGAAGTGCTTTTTAAACGTAATTAAATTTAAGTATTTGCTTTTATTGCCCTGTGTTTCAGTGTCATAAACTGAACCCCATAAGGAGTGTGCGTTGCTGTGCGGGTGACCGAGCACTGGCACAGATTGCCCAGAGAGGGTGTGGAGTCTCCCTCCCTGGAGATATTCCAGGACTGTCTGGATGCAATCCTGTGCCATGTGCTCTGGGATGACCCTGCTGGAACCGGGAGGTTGCACCAGATGACCCACTGTGGTCCCTTCCAGTCTTACCCATTCTGTGATTTGGTATGCATCAATGTTCAAGAGGAGTCTTCACTGTTGCTTTTGTCACTGGGAGCTCAGGTGTGTAGGTTTTATTAAATAAAGCTGTATGAAGAGAGCTTTATCCTTTCTCCATCTAGGACATGCAAGGAATGCCTTTCAGACTCGTTCTGCTGCCTTTTCTCAAGCTGTAGTGAAGGCTGTGACTATTCCTTCAGTGCAGTTCCGAGGTGGCTTTGCAGACCCACTGCTGCCACTGCAGAGCTCTGCTGCCTTCGGGGGGTGCAGCAGTCGGACAGACAGATGGACAACAGACAGATGTGGCCTTGGCAGGCCACGTGCCCATCCTAGTGCACAAAGCAGAGGCTGCAGGAGTCTGTCCCTGCCAGGGCACACCTGCGCACAGCCTGCTTAGGTGGAGATCTACAAAGTGCTGAATTTGACTTATTTTCCCAAGAACTAATTGGGAATTAATTACCGAGTACTTTGCGAAACAAACACAAAAATGAGGTGTTAGCTCTAACAGAAAGTTATCAGGCCACCCCTGAAACTGGTCCCAGTTTGGCCACTGACCCATAGTGTGGGACTGCCAGGGCAAAGCAACAACTCGATATCTTCCATGGCCTGGCCTGGCCCAGCCCAGTCCCCCCTGTGAGGAGCAGTGCTGTGTCCTCCCTGTGCATCATGGCCTTGCAAAGTACTTCTGTATGATTATTTTAATTTATGTAACTGTGGGTGTCTGTTCTTGACGTGCAGTACTCAGTTACCTGGCTTTTCATACTTACTCGTGGCTCTCCAGTGGTTTCAGTAAGGTCCTGTTTAGCAGCCTCATGACAACAGTTGTCCCAGGAAAATGGCAAAGTGTGACAAAGAGAGATTTATGCACATAGGGGGGTGACTCTAGCTATCACCTGGATGTCACCATCAGTGACAGCCTTCAGATGAGTTGTCTTGCTTACAGCTCTCTTTAGCTACTCGCTTTCCTGTAAACACACTGTTGTTTTTTCCCTGTCGCAGGGTACATCAGGTCTGAAATTATCTGTGCAAGTGCAAGAGGGGGTTTTCTCTATGGTGAGAGTCTTGTTAAAGTTGGAAGTTCTCTCTGTGGACCAACACATCTCCCTTCTGTGAGCAGATTTCTCCTGGAATGCTGAGGATTTGTTTATGGTGAGTACAGTTGTTATAAGCAAGATATGAAATAGAGGGATATGAAAATAAAGCCACAGGCTGGAAATCAAGAGAGGTAAGGCTTTCTATAAATACTGTTTTATATAGTGTGTCTTTTCTAATTTTGCTTTTCAGCAATGTATAATTATAAGTATTGCAAATTTTCAAATTTACTCCATTACCCACTGGCTGAGGGAGAAGGACAACTTGTTCTCAGTGTGGTTTAATGGTACAAAGCCCAGCAAATTCACTGTCACATGCAGCACATTTTTCTCCTCATTCTTTCTGCCCTGGAGTTACCCTTATTTGTTTAATGTGTTGTCGTGCCATAGTGCCTTGTACAATAGCTTTGCTTGGCTGCCTATTGAACGGGGAGCGAAGGGAAGGAGGAGGATGGATTCCCCCTCCTGCATCTCAGTGCAGCAGTGGAGAGTCCCTGCTAGGTATGTTTGGGTTTGGGGGGGAGTGGAGCAGAGTTTAGAGTGTGCTACAGCTTTGTGGGATTAGCAGAGGCTTGAGGGGCCCAATTTAATTGAGTGTTCTGGCTGTACTGCTTCTAATGTCCTTTGCAATTATGGATACAGAGAATATCTGGTATCTGAGACTGAAGTGAATTTCTTATTTCAAATTTTATAATATTGACCAGTAATATAATAAAAATACAAGTAGAGGGAGAGGACCCTTATAAATTGATGTTTGGTCATATAATAGTTACCATAAGGGAGGGCTGAATATAAGAGGCTTAGAGTGAGGCTGGACCTATTCCAAACACTTTTTACACTCTTATGAAAAATTTAAGGAAATAGCATGTCGAGCACTTTCAACTTTAATTATGAAAAAATAAACTATAAAATCAGACTGTCTGTCTGAAATCTCTTGGACTCTAACAATAACATACCTTCCTGCATGTCTAATGTAGTATGCAGTTACATGGATTTTATTTTAGAAAGAAGCTAGAAAAGTCTAGATTTCTTTTTTGAAAACACTGTTAGATAAGAAGCGTGGTTTGAGTTTAATGACATCCTGTGAGGCCCTTTTTCCCATGTCCTAATGCTAAATGAAGGAAAAGAGGAAACATTTTATTTTTCTTCATCACCATATGATACCAGGGTACTCGTTAGGCAGTCCCCTTACATCCTTCCTCACTAACATGCCCAACCTTTTACTCTGTAGTTAACCCCCCCTTAATTGTGGAAAGACACAAGTACCCAGAATGGGAAACTGACTCAAGCTGTAAGTCTCACTTTTGACCTCTGACAATGCTTCACACTCTTGTTGAGCCTTCCATAAGAGGATCTCCACATGCTCACAACCATTAACAAATTTAACCTGCCAGCTGCCGTGGTAGGTGAGCGCTGTGTTCATATGCTGCTCCTTCAAATGGGGGAACCGAGACACATATTTCTGCTTTATTGCCTGAAAAAGCACTTTGCAGTACATATGGAAGGATGTGCTTGCCTGGAGGAGATTAGAGCATGAAAACAGCCACAACAGAACAAATGGATGGGGGAGAACAAAGAGATTGGGGCGAATGAATAGGGGAGAAAGGCTGCAAGGCCATGTGGTCACTTTGGGAGTGATATGCAGATCTTTGTGCTCTGGCTGTGGATTTCGTTTTGTAAGGCTTGAGATTTCTCTGTGTCACATTGGTAGAATTAAAAACCAGGGACAGGTATGAGAAGCCTCATGGACACAGGTCAAGAGATGCTAAGCAGCTCATAATTCAAACTGGTAGCAAGAAGGCAGTTTTAAAGTGTCTCATCTACCACAGACAACAAAATAAGGCAAAATAAGGCAAAAAAAGGCTGGCACGAGTGAGACTTGGGTGCAGCTGTGGGAAAGCCAGGCGTCCGTGCCAGCACAGTGCTACCTGCCCCCAAGGAGTACCAACGGGTCACTGAGGAGCAGAACCAACCAGCTCCAATGCCTCTACCTCAAACTACCTTCTATGCATTTCCTGAGTAATCAGCCTTGGGTGACAGACATATCTAAGATGATTTTGAGGAAAAGGGAATGTTCTTTCTGTGAGATGATGTTAGGAAGATGCCTTTCCACTGTGATTTTTGTTCTTGCCTATTTCAATGCACAGCATCTTATTAGAAGATGGGAAGCCTTCAACACTGAAGAGAGGGCTGTGGCATCAACATGTATTATTCAGGATTCTAGAAATCACTATTACTGTGTTTCATTTTATATCCAGAAATACATTGCTGTTGAAAATGAAACAGATTGGTAGACCTTCATCTGTAGGATGACTTTTGTAAAAAGTTGCATGCAGAGAAGGGCAAAATAGAGCTTGACTACTGCGTGCTAGAAACTATTGGCTATATTTTGATTAATATTTGTCACTAGCACCACTTAATGTCAAATGCTTATTCAGCTTATGATTTAAAGTCATACAATGCGCTGCATAATTGTAAGTAGGAGACATTTGTGCATCTGGTATTTAAATGGAGTATGTGTACTTTGCATTCCAGAGCATCTCTAAGCACTGCTGTTAGAATTGTCATTTTAAAAATATGTTTTGTCCTGCTTTTAGAGCACATTTAATCTTTTCCCCATTAATCTGCTTTCCCTAAACCTTTCTCTAATTCTTCTGAAGGATCCCCCACCTGCTGTGCAGGCTACACAACACAGTGAATCTAATCATGTCTGGAATTATCATTTTTATCAGTTTAATCCATATTTTTCTGTTATTTGCTTTCCAAAGCCTTAGACATTTTATGCACTGTGGTAAGTAATGGAGCAATTGTGGTGGTTACTGTCTTTTCAAAAAAGCAGTGACAATACAGTTAAAATAATCAATTTAGATTATTTTCTGGAATGCAGCATTAGTGTTCCATGGAAGTTAAGCTTGATCCTTAGAATTGTGGAATATATTTTAAACTTCAAATTGTAGATGAGTCAAGAAATGTCCCTGTGTTTGTTCAAGCAGTCGTTCTCAATTGTCCTGATCAACACTTGCATGTTCTTGATTGCATGCTCAGCATTCTGCTGCCTCCCTGAATTTGTTCACATACTTTTTTAAAGAAGTCTTACATTCATATTTTCTTGAATGCTTTTATGAAATTAATTACAGCTAAGATAGCAACTACTTATGCTCTGATTTCCTATCAAGAAATGCAGTTTCCAGCATTTGAGGAGAGCATTGGCTTAACTCAAGCAGGTGCTTTTATGGAGCTCATTTAAATGTACAATGGTCTAAAGAAGAGATTTTTTTCGTGTTTCATTGTCTTATTCCTGTCACCTGTGTTGCTTAGGGTCACAGGCAGATGCTGGTACTGGCAAGGTCCTCATCAAACAGAATCTCCCAGCTGTACCCTGCACTAATTTGGAAGAGAATGTTTTGCCATAGATGCTTAGGAGCAAACTAGATGACTTCATGTAGATGCCACAGGTGAATAGCTGTGGAGGTGCCATCCTGGTTTTCAGGTTTTATCCTTTCCTTCATTTATGTCAGAGCTGCTTTTTCTCTTCTGCTCTTGCCCTTCACTTCTTGTTTTGCTGTGAGGCTCTGGGATGCTTGGCAACAGCTTAGCTGCTTGTCTGTGTAAAGGTCTGGTAGTGCTACATTGGTAAGGCTGTTCTGTAAAAACCTAATTTAGCAGAATTTTTGCATAAACTCTCAGACTGTAAAACATTTGCAGAGAGCTATGGTTTGTACTATTTTCATTCAAAGCAGGACATTAGGGCTCCAGCCACATTTCATTATCCATTTGAATAACATTTTTCAATTTAAAGCTCTCTAACCACGAGCACTAAATTAATACTAGATTCTCTCTCTGCCTAGTGGGAACACTAAATAGATAAATAAAAATCATTGCAGGATAATTGTAGGTGCTGTGGGCTGAAAGCCAAACCAGGCCAATTCAGCCTTTGAGCCCTGTCTGTCTGTCTGCTTTTCTTTTTCCTTGCCCATCATAATAGGGTATTCAATTATAATCTTTTTTCTGCGTGCACAGTGGAGGTTTGCATACAGTGGCCCAGAGGCATTATTAATCTCAGTGCATTTGGAGAGTGAGTGAAAAGACTAAAGGTTTGGGGGGGGAATCTCTCCCCCCTGTAGCTGTATTCATCACTTAGGGTCTTTGTCAAAAATGTACTTTTCTTTCTCCCTCCCCCCATTCCTTGGAGCATAAGCTGGAATTGACTCCAGAAGTTAAAGGACAATGGAAGCATTAGCACAGGGATTATGGATCTTCTTGTGCAAGATGGGGGCTGGGGGGAGAAGGTAGAGGCATGCTACTGGCAGGATAGAAATTTAAAATTTGTGGCTAGACCAGTGTGTACCACTGCGTAACAAAAGCAATAGTGCAATCTCTATTCACATGAAGCTTTTCAGGTACCTGAAAAGAGTATACAAAAGCTGTTTCTGAAGCTGGTACGTGAATACTTGGGTTGCAAGTTTAAGTGTCTAAAGAAAATTTTAAAGAAAAATATTGTGTATTATTGTGTTTTCCAGTGAAAGATCAGTCTTCTGGTAGCTTGTGAATTTCTGTAATTGATTAAGTCCAAGTCCTTTGGATAGGTTCTATAAATGATTTGTGACTGGTTTTCGTTTGTTTGGTTTTGGGGTTTTTTTTAATGAGCACTTCCCCGTAATATTCCCATGGAGACTTCAAGGTTTGGAGAAGTTGAATATTGTGGCTGCAATGGAAAGGGTTTTGAATTGGGTGTTCAGCATTGTCAGTGAATTCATCATGATTTTCAAGACCATTTTCTGCAACAGGAGGGGCTTGGACCAGCCATTGACCATGACGGGCAATGAGCCAAGTCACCAAGTCATAATCTCTGTTTGATGTAGGTTAACCATGAATTTTAGCAGTCCAAATGAGCAAATCGATGAGTGTTGCTCTCTCCTAGTGAAGACACTCAATTTTGGTGCTTTAACTTTGGTAGTCAAGCTGATTTGTGCACTGCAAATTAAAGGAGCATTATTGCTTCCTCTGCTGCAATGAAATGGGTTCACCCCATCTGTAGTTACACAGAATGAATTACAGAGCTTTTCTCAGTCTTCCCGTGTGAGTCTAGGAGAGACTCTTTGATTACTGTACTCTTAAAGCAGAGTTCAGTGTTTATTTTGTTTCTGTGGTATTAGATCGTTTCCAAAGGTTTAGGTGCCAAAATATTGTTTGAAATGCCTGGGCATATCTAAGTAGGAATTTAGAAGAAAATCTGTTATGTTGCCCAGCTATATTCTCAGTGATGCCTGCCTTTCTTATATCCTACTAGCCTAATGAAACGAGAAATTATTTTAAGACAAATAAAAAAATGGCCCTCCCTTCCCTTGCTCACCCTCCCCTTTTGCTAGAACTGCTACAATGACTACTCAAAAGAAAAAAAAAAAACAACCTACTAAATTATCTGTTTGATTGTTTTTTTTAAAAAAAAAAACAAACAGAAAAAATTCCCCAAACAAACCAAGCCTCCAAACTTGTAGAATTCCTCAGTGGAAGACTTCATGCCTGCCTACTGGTAAACTGGTATTTTTCAGAATCTGATTTAACCTGGATAATGCTTTAACAGTGTCTTCCAGCATAAAAGCTTTAACATTTCACATCAGGACCTTGATTTACTTACCATCTGCTCAGAGGTCTGTCATCAACAGAGATGATTTCTAGCTCCCTTCAGATAACTGGCGTTTGGCAGAGCTCTGCTAAACAGTCTATAACCTTGAAGACAAGGAGTATATGATAACCCATGCATATCAGTTAACTTTTAAGTGGCTTAATAGTCTCTTTTCCTAAATAAATCTGCCAAATGCTTCAGTTTGGATCTGGTTTTCCCTGAATTTTCCTTTTTTATCCTTTAAGTCAGAAAAAGCCAGTGAGACCTTGGAGGCAGTGAAGAAATTATCTTTTCTGTTTTTGTCTTTATTTACCATTAACATCCTAAGACTTGCTTTTCTTTTTGACTGTATTTTTTATGACTTTCCCAATGCTGTTTCTATCAGAAGAGTTGATCTGGAGATTTATGTGTTGGTGGCAAAATTTTTAAAAAGCTATTTTTTAGTGTGTTATACCAGTAAAGTCAAGAAAATTATTAGGACCAGTTTGTCAAAAGTCATGCAGTCAAAAAAACAAGTGACTTCCATTTTAGCTTTAATAACAAGTTTGATGTTGCAGGAGGTTAATAATACATTTCTTAGGCTGTTGACATAATGATAGTATTAGTCATTAAATTTAAAGAGCAAAAAACTATTTCTATAGAGGCAGTGGCATGCTTTAAGATCCTGCTTAGATTTAGGTTTTGATGTTGTTAAGACAAGCTTAGCAGTATTTGATTCAGACCTAAGCATGTAGACCAGAGTTGCTATTAGATCAAGGCCAAAAACTTTGGTGAAGTTAAAGTTTTTCTTTTAATTTAGCAGATAAAGATAGAAGTTTGAAACTACATCATCCAGAATTACAGCAGCTCTTGAAGCAGTGGGGATTCTGCTAAAAAATAATGTCATTTCCCAGGGTGCACAGGAGTCTGGCCAGCCACCAGGTGATGTCTCTCTCAATACATTGGATCGATTACAGGACAGATGGGTGGTTTCTTTCTGTAGGTTTTATTTTTGTTTTTACTCTTGGTTCAAAATCTGCTTTTTTTCTGCAATTTTTTTTTTCTTTTGATTGATGGGGTGGGGAGGATTTTTAGGATAAGCTGGCCAGTTCTCTTCAGACAACTGGAAAGACTGACTACTGCAGTTGGGCCAAAATCAACTAGGAAGAGCTTGTGTTGAGAGCAGGACACTGTATTCTGCCTAGTCAAAATCCTCCTCTGCTCCTCTGTTCTGGACACAATTCTGACTTGCTCCCTGTCTCTGTCTGTAGCAATAACAAGCAGTGTGCTGCTGGGCAGAGTTGGACTCAGATGAGTTTGATCTCTCCTCTTCTTCCTGATCTTTTAAACAGGCTTCAACCTGCAGTGCCCAAACCCCTTGGCCACTTGAGGAACAATTGCTGGAACCTTTGTCTTCACGGACAAATTCTTCTCCATCTGGAAAATTCCTCATAACGTTTTTAGCCTTATCTCATTAAAAAACTGTCACAAATAGGTCAGCTTTGCTTCCTTCTGTCAAAAGAAGCACCAAGCAGTTAGAGATGACTGCAGTGTGAGCCATGCTTTGGGACAGGGTATTGTCCCAGTAGGCACCCTGCATCCAGAGCAGGGGGCTGTGTATTTGCTCCATGGTTGTGGGTTTGCATTCAGTGTAAGTTTTGGTTTTTTGGGGAGGAGGACTTGAAAGGCCTCTTGAGAATTCAGCCACAAACTATCCTTCAGTCTCTACTTCTAAAGCATCTGAGTTGCAAAAGGAGACTTCTAATGCTTAATTTGTCAAAACATCCTGCAATAACCTCTTGGATGGTTTGGGTATCAATTTTAATGGCATTATGCCTGCTGTGCTTTGTTTTCTCTATCTAAGATGAAAAACTGAATAGCAGAACTCTGAATGGTGTCCAGGTGCAGCAACACCTTTCTGTATTGCCTTTCGAATTCCTGACTGTGCACTAGGACTGCAATTAATTTATAATAAGGTTTGGCACAAAACACCATAATTCGGCTCTGAAAGAGCCAAAATTAGCTTAGCCATGATTAGCCTATGAATGTTTCTATACTGCTTGTGATTGACAGGAGTCCTGTGGACTTCGTACTGCAAATAGATGTGATTTATCCCTCAATGAAAGTTGCTTTGTTTACTGCTAGGCACGTTAAAATAAGAAAAACCACTCTGCAAACGCGTTGTTCTTGAAACCCTGACGCTTGTTGATTAGTGCCCAGGCAGTACTCACAGCATCTGTTTGTATTGTGAACCTCTGTCAGCTCTGCCTGTGCACATGTTCCTTTTTGTTTGTGGCTGTCTGTGGGAACGGGCTGGGAACATCTTCTGGCTGTACAAGGAGGGCCATTTGCTATGCATGAAATGAGTTTCGGTGCCCCAAAGTGCCTTGTGACACTGGTCAAAACCAGTGTGTTTTTTCACTTGAAGGTATTTAATCTAAATATGTATCAAAGAGCTAGAAAGATTGTGTATTTCCACAGAAATTCTAGTTTTCTTGTTTGGCCCTATTGTAGCACATATCAAGAATTTATTGAGACCAGGTTTGGCATGTTCTTGGTGGGATTTTCAGGAGATTATCATCTGTGTGGCACTGACCTACAATGGACGAGCTGGAAGGCTTAATTCTGAAAATCTACATAAGCTTGGAGGAAGTTGGAAAGAAAACAATATACCATAATCAAACCTACTTCTCTTTGAGATTAGTAGTTCATTGGTACTAGAATATTGATTTTTATAATGTATTTGCAGCTAAATTTCAATTCTTGTTTCCTTCCACTATTTGAATTTCTTCTTCTGCAGCTCCCTTCCATGCTCACTTTTTTTTCTGTCTTGCTCTGTGAAACTCACCACTGTGTCAATCTTCAGGCAGTCTCTCTATCTTACTTTGACCTTCTGCAAGGTATCTCTTCTGTTTCCAAGCATCACCTGCACTAATACCTTAAATTGCTCTGACAGTCTTTTGGGCAAGTCACGTGTTACACTGAAAGATCTGTATATGTAAACCTCTCCCAATGTTGTGTTTTAAATAGAAAAATCTCTCTTATGGTAAACAACTAAGGCTTGTAGATGTAAGGTGGAACTGGTTACCACATGGTCAGCCCTGCTGAACTGGTGAAGCAGCACCGACAAAGAGATTTTCATCTGCAAATGCCTGAAAGAAAGAGACAGAATTTTAAGTGGACAGAAATTCATTTCTGTTTGCCGATCCTCGTCTGGCCTGTGATTTTTTAAGTCATTCATGGCTGGCATAAATTAGAATAACCTAAAGGAGCCAGGATAAATTAGGGCAACCTGTCTTGGAAGTAAGGAGCTGAAACCAGGGATGTGACACCACTCCATTTTCCCATTCCCATGTTGAGTGGTGCTCTGGCACAGAGGGAGGGTCTTCCCTGTTCTCTCTTTTTGTTATAATAATTTTAGGTGCCAGAGATTACAACAGCATAATTATTTTTTTAGTGTGTAATATTCTTTTGATGCAGTTTTTGTATTTAATTCTCTAAATGGCCAGTCTTTTCCTTAAATGTCCTGGCTATGTTTCCCTGATTTACTTTCTCATTAAAGACTGTAATGATCTCTGGAGCTGCCAGAATTATTAGATGATTCTGTTAAACACTTGGAAACTGTCCCAGTTTCTGCTTCACCTTCGGAGGGGGTGATCTTCTGTTTAAAGTCCTCCATTGATCTTCTGTCTTTCAAAACTTCTCCAAAATGCATGAGAGCAGACTGCAAACGTAAATCAGGCTTAAAGAAAATGTATTCTGGTATCCTCACTAAAAGTAGGTAAGTAGAAGGTAATGCAGTCTGGTCATGAACTACCAGCTAAATGAAAGGGCCCGGATCTTCTGTCATCCCCTCTGTTACTCTGGATCCAAAAATTCTCACAGCACGGTTTCTGTCTGGAGATTTACCCTTGGAGCAAGCAGATACACTAAACTTGTGTTAATTCAATCTGATTGGATTCTTTATTAAATAGATATTCTTTCTTTTTTTTTTTTCCCAGGAATTCTTACAGATGTTAATCTTTTGCACTGTCTTCAATGTCTGGGCAGCCTTTTGCACATAACAAATATTTAAGGGTTTTTAATAATTACACAAGCTTTGGGAAAACCATCCTCTTTCAGAAAGAAGATGAAATTCTGCAAGGTACTTTTTAGGATCAAGAGTGGGCTCATCTTCCTATGAATATTTTGAATGTTTTGATGGTTTTTTTGTGTTATTTAACATATTTTCAGTGTGATCAAAATCTATTCAGAAAAGATGGTACCATCCTACCAAAAATATAGTCTATAACAGGGCAATTTTGCATTTGCCATGTCCTCCTCTCTAGAGAAAGATTAGGTAAGGGAGTCTCTCCACTGCTTCTGGCTAAGGAACTTCGGTGCTAATCTCTGGGTGCCTTAGGGATGACAGGAGAAAAGACTTCAAATAATGTTGATTCCTGATCAAACTTGATTTTAATGAAAGTGTCTTTTAAAAAAGAGTATGTAATTGACCTGTCTTTGTTCAGCCTAATGTGATTGAGAGGAGAATTAAATAATAACTGACAGACACATCACTTTTTTAAGCATACAGAAACAGCTACTGTCAAATATGCAAACACAGAAGGGAAGGAAAAGCCTCACACTGCTCTGTAGTTTCAGCTGAGATGAATTACATCAATAGATCTCCTGCAATTCTAAATCCGTTTCGAAGAGTGTTTTCAGTATAATAAAAATATACTTTCTTACTACAATTCTGAATGTCAGGAGTGGCTGGGAACAAGTCTGACTAGAATAACAAATTGTCACCAGTCAACTTTCTAGTGGGTGTCAGTGGGCACCAAGCCTATTATGCTGCAGGAAATTTTCACTGTAAATGTGTTAAGAGGCCCTTTGAGTCCTCCTGGCTTGCTCAGTGTTCCCTGCTATGCACACCAGTGTGCTGTGCTTTACTAACAGGACCCTATTGTACAGAACTGAAGATGTAAACAAGAAAAAATACAGGCAAGGGATCATGAAAACAAATGTTGAGGTAGATGTCTTGCTGGAGTCTTCTTTCTGTTGCTTTATCAAATACTGAAAAACATTTAAAGCATGTTAAAATTAATTACAAGGCATGTAGGCAGGAGAATTCTGTTGGTAACACGAGTAACCAGACCCAGAAGGAACAAAGTTTGGAGCACCCTCTGGGAAGTGGTCTGGCATTCCAGGGATAGGAAGCTGCAACCAGGAACCAGTGCTGGAAAAAGCCTGTGTTGAACTTGGAAAGGCAAACTGGCAATCAGAGTTTCGGGTTTGATGAATATTCTCAATACTGCCAATATACAGGGGTGTGTGTGTGTATATTTGTGTGTGTATTTCTTAAACTTACAGTTCTGGAGAAATGATGCCTTGCTGGGTTTAAACAGAATGGATACTAATAATGCCAAATAGTTTGAGAACCAGAAGTGGCTAAAAACTTGTCTAGGACAATGAGTATCAGCTCTAGGTTCTTTAGATGGAAACAGTTTGAGCTTGAGTTGAGCAATACTTAATTTACAGGAGTAAATGAAGCATCAGTTGGATTATCAGAGTAAATATGAAAACCAGTTTGATCTGTAAGGGGTGCAATCAGTCTCCTGCTATATGAAGTGCAATTGGCTATTTATCTTGGTAGACAATAGAGAGGGTAGAAAATAATCCAAATCCTGTAGTTGCAAGTGAATATAGCAAACAATCAAAATCATGGTTAATAAAGCACAGAAATCAGTACTTCAAGTGAAATAGCCCACCATAAAATCAATTTTAACACCACAAGCTGCCAGAAAGTGGGGGGTTTTTTCAGCTTCAATTTTAAAAAGATAAACCCCATTTATCCTGGGAGGTATAGAACAGTAGGTCTTAAGAGCTTGTAGTGGCCATATTTTGCTTCAAGCAGCTTTCAAGCACTGCTGGGAAAAGAGAGGATGTGATATGTCCCATAAAGTACAGGATTTCTGTAAGGATTCAACTAGTTAGTTCCAATTAAACTTGCCAGCTAAAAGGCAGTGACCATAATTTGTGCCCTAAGTAAACAGAACAATTTTATAATCAATTCATTGACTTTGTTGCCACTGATGGAAAGGCTTTACAATCAGCACAATGTGTTCAAATCATCCCTTTCTCACAAAAACCAGAGCAGGAGGCTGCGCCTGCTGGAGGCTGTGCCGAGCCCTGTTGTGCAAGGCTGTCAATAAAGAATTACAGTAATCTAATCCTGAAGAAAGACAAAAGTGTAAATGGCCTTTCCGAGGGCTTCCTGAGATGGAAGTGACAACTGCTTGGCAAGGGCCTTTGCAAATGGTGCAGAGATGATGTAGTGGAGATGAAATGCTTCTCTGTGGTCTAACATGATTCTCTGATGTTTCCATCTCCCAAAGAAAGCATTTGATTGCAAACCTCAAATGTATGTGGTGGAGGGATAATCTTCTTCGAGCTTCACAGCCAAGAAGCAGCATGATTGCCTTGTTCAAGGAAAGTTTGACACGGAATTGAACATCTACCAAAAATGCTACTGCTGATGTTATTCAGTCTGCATCTGTAGGAATTATGTGAATTCTAGACAGAAATACTGGAAATAAACTTCATGCTGTCCCTTATAAGAAGGGTTTTGCTTTTGCCTGCAGAGAGCTTGCCTTTTTCATGGAATAAGCATGTCCCTAGAACGTAAGACTTGCACTGGAGCCTGACAAAGTGGTTACCTTTCCCATTATCAAATAGAGCAAAAGAATCTTTTTTTTTGATCCAGATCTTCCTGTGTTACTTTATATAGCCCTAGGGCTTGCTATCTGAACACCAGTGGAGCCTTGCAAGGGAAAACTTGGAATCTGTGAATGTGCCAAAGCTGCTTCCCTGCTCCTACAGATATCAGAGAACAGATCAGAATGCAGTTGTGCATACACTTGAATTTCAGATCGACTTCGTAAGGTGCTGCTTCCACTAAGCAGCAAATTCAAGTATTCAAATGAATTGTGGTAGGATCTTGCCAAGGAGACAAGGATGGGCCTGTTTCAAAGGGCACAAGGCAGCTGTGGGCTGCCTGTAACACGAGCAGTGGATGCTGCAGTCCAGTATTTCATTTTATATAACATGTATGTATTCCTGGGGTCTGCTTTTGCCTCAGCTTTGCCTTTTATCCAAAAAAAATTTGAAGTAGATATACAAAGATACTCTTACAAGTTAAATTTCGTAATTTTTAATTGTGTGCTCCCTAAGTTTGGATGAATCAGGGAAAATCACCTTTCTCTATCTTGCTTCTTGACTTCTTTTGAGAGGAAGTAAGAGGAGAGCGGCATCTCTGCCTTGGAATCCGAACACAGAGCTCCTTTTGAAAGCCTTCTGCTCACAGAAACAATGGAAGTTGCAGGGATCAAAAGGGTGGGAAAAGGGTGCAGCTGAGATTATGCTTGATCTGTGACACAAACTCTATTGTGAAAATGAGACAACTTGGAACTTCAAGGCTGAACCAGAAATAGGAGACAGGGAATAAAGCTGAGATGGAAAAAAGACTTCAGGGGAATGAAACGCATTAACGATAACTGGGGAAGGAGGAGGGCCAGTGAGAAATGGTGAGTGGCAAAAGAAATTATAAAAAATAAGGGCGAAACCAAAAAGACCAAAAAGGATCTAGAGTGAAGTTGATTTTCTTGAAAATAACTGGAGTAATTAAACTGTATTGAAATTTGGAAGAAGCGTAAATTCTTAACATAAAGATTATCTGGAAAATATTTTTTTTAATCCACAAATTCATTCCAATTTTGCTGGCACTTGTTCTTGCTGCACTCTCGTGGTGCCTGGTTGCTTCTATAGTTGCATATGTGCATAGGGATGTGCTTACAAAGCTACCATCTTAATTGAAGCAGACCTTGAAAAAAGCACTGGTAATGTTGTAGAGACAATTGGTAAAAATAATTTTTAAAACAAGGCAAAAATGGTAATTTCTGTAAAGTTTGAAGACCACATGGCATGTAAGGCAGGAGTTACACTCATGGAATGAAAACCTACGTATGTTTTTAAATGAGGTAGGAATCTCATGAAAATATTGCATGTTATTTTTATAATGAAAGGCTGTGATATTTCCTCTTGAGAGAGTAAGGGTAAACTGATGGTTTTTTATTCTGATGTTTCTTTTTTTTTTCTTTTTGTGGTTTCGTTTTGTTCTGTTTTGGGGGGTTTTTTTGGTGGTTGGTTTGTTCTCTTGGGGGGTTTTTTTTGGTTATTTTTTTGGTGTTACTGCTCTATTTTTGTTATGAAAATCGAGTATGGCATGTTAGTACAGCTGAAAATTCCTATTTGACCTTAAGGTAAGCATTTGTTAAAATGGAATTTGGAGACTCCTTTAAAAATTCATTCTGAAGGAGCTGCTGTAAATAAGTGCTTCTTTGTAGCATTAACAAACCAAATACTGAGCTACTAAGGACTCTGAAAACAAAGCTGATTATAAACTGCCACTGAAATTTATTATTTTTCTGAAAACCAGTTCATCTGCCTCAGTTTGCTCAGAGTAGGTTAAGTAACACCCAGCAGTGTGAATTCAATTATATGGATATGTGTAGAGTCATGTCATTGTGGCGTAATAAGCAAGTAAATCTAAAAAACCCCACCCTTATCTAAGCTTATGTTGATCTAAAATGAGTATCAAGATCACATCTAAATATTTAAGATACACCTAAGGAGTTTGTTTCAAGAAAATCTGAAGATTGTTTTAAAACCAAAAGGGTGATGAAACATATTAATAAAATTATTTCTATGGGTCAAGATTTTCTGGGACTGCTTTCTGTAGGGCTAAATTTGGAAGTCATTATTCATTGTTATAGTGACTGAGAAGAGTTTGTTAAAGTCTAATCAGTAGAAAGTTCTTTCAGAGATTTTCTTGTCTGTATTGTAGGAAAATCATATGGAATTTAATTCTGCAACAGGGAATAGAAGACGAGACTATGATAACATGGGAGTGGGACAAATAAAATTCTTGCTATACATGCTCCTTAAAATCCAAAAATGAATGTTTTGGGGCTTGATCTAAGTCTGCTCTTATGTGAAGAGTCTGGTAAGCTTTCCAGTCTGTGAAAGTTATGACTTGGAAATGTTTTTGCACAAAGAAAAAGAAGCGTTCATGTCTTAGGGTAAGAATGTGAGAAGTTTTGTCTTTTTCTGGGGCTCTTTGAAGAATGTCTTAGATGAGTTGTGATGTTTGCACTCCAGTTCTGGAAATACAGAAAGCCTTAGTTCTTGCCACGTGTCTTTTAACTGGATGCACTCAAATAATTCTCTTTGGGATCACAGCGTTACCTCTTTTTAGAGTCAAAAGCATTTGCATCCAAGTTTTTCCACTAAAGAACAGGATGAGCTGTACAAATTATGCAATGTGTAGAAGTTTATCTGTTCAGCTTATTTGTGTCTGGTTTTAGAAAGAGCAAGGAATTTAGCTTGCAGTTAAGGATAAATTAGAGGAGAACTGTCATGACCTCTGTTACTGTATTTTGCATTAGTTTCTTTAAAACACTCTTGAAGTTTGAGTCTGGTACATGAAAATCCCCTTTTTGCTTTTAAAGAATTCTCTAGTTCTGTAAGCACATCGTGTCTTTGTTCATTTATTTAGTAGTAGCTGAGAGTGATTCTTTCCTTGAAGGCTTGGTCCCAGTCTCTTTTTCTGCAACTGGACTGAGTGTTTGCAATGAATCAGTTCAGGGTAACACCTATACAACTTCTGCTTTCCTTACACTCTCAGTTGTAGTAAAAGAGTTGTGAATGAATGTAGCAAGAGGTCTGGGCAGTATTTCTTCTGCATTCAGTCAGGCTTTAAACAAAAATACAAGCCTTTGCAAATCGTAATGGACAGAACTATGACCAAAGTTGCATTTTATGTTTTTGGAATAATCAGTCAGATGTATTTATACCATCTGGTGGTGTTAGTTATTGTTCTGGTTTGTAACACAGCTATTCCTGGAACAGCACCACACAAAAATGACCATAATGAAAAGGTAAAACTCTCGGGGAAAGTTTAATAAAGGTGACTTTCTGGTGAAAATATCTGATCAAGAAGCCTGAGGACTGTGGGTGAAGGGAGACAGTGAAATGTCAGGGGTGTGTGTGCAGAGAAATAAAATGTTGCAAGCTCAGGTGGTGGCTGACAGCTTTGTAATTCCTCCTGGTTGTATGGGAAGAGCAGGCGAGCTCATTTGCCTCGCTCACAGGCCAGCCCCTTCTGACAATTTTCGAGTCAGTGGAAGTTTGAAATTAGTAAGATGGGAGCTGAGACAAGGCCTTTGTATTTCTCGGTCTTTCCACCTCAAGCTTTAGGTCGTAACAATTGTGAAACGCTGCCAAGGCTGATGTGTTTCATCTGAATTGTCTCTGTGCCCTGGGAGAAACACCCACAGGTCAGTGGTTCCTTCCAGCACTTTACCTTTGCTTCGGCAGCTGCTTTTACAGACATGATGAACTGCACTTCTGTGCATGATTTTCAGGTACACTGATACATCTGGTTTCCAAGAAGTGAAGCATTTTAATTCTGTATTACTTCAGAGAAAGGGAAGATAGGCAGTCGCTCTGTCTCCCACTGTTTCTCTGGTACCTTTCCCAATTTTGTTTTGTGTTAGTTGGGGGTTTTTTCCCCCCAAGACTTACAGCAGTTGTAAAAATGTGTAGCAGCTGAGCTTTTTCATCAAGCATCTGTTGGGGACAGAATTCAATCAGATGAGAAACATGAATGGCCAAACCAGATGCACCAAACTCTTAGTATTTTCCTCTAGGCCTGAAAACTCTGCTGGCATTTGCCTAAATACAGCAAAGACCCAGGCAATCTTCTTATTTTGACAAGAAACTTAAATCAAGTTTTAATTAAAAACTATTTGATTTTTTGAGAGTGCCTGTAATTAATACTATTTGTCTGACATTTCAAATACTTTACTCACTGTAATTTTCTCAGCTGAAAGAGGTTTAAAGCACCTAGAGTACAAATTATATCTTGTTTTATATTATAAAATTTGAGGTGTGAAAGTTCCTCCTAACATAGCTTTTAGAAACTTCATTTGTATGTCAAAAAGTAGCATCAATACATAGTTTGAGTCAGAAAAAAATAATGCTGAACATCATACTTTTGAGCACAATAGTTTTCATTATAAATGAGAAATGGATTCCTTTCATGAATCATATACCCCTTTGTTGTGCATTCTCAAAATAATTACTTTCCACTGCAACACGAACCAGTAAAAAACCACAAAGACTTCCTCTGATACTGGTATATCTGTAATTCTTGTCTGAGCTTGGCCAGTGGCTGCTGAAAAGTTGCAGGATGCTTCTGGGCCATGGTGACATCTGAACCATTTCAGCAGGAGCAGCCAAACCTTTTGGCAGTGAAGATGGTTTTTAGGAGCTGCAGCCACAAGGAAGAGAAAGGTTTTACTGGATTGAGATTGTATAGAACTTATGAGGAGCTATAATGGAAGTTTTGACTGTGTTTAGCAGTCTCATGACAGTTCCCCAAATATTGGAGAGTGATGAGTTGAAGCTGGCCCATTTAATTTAAAAAGAGAGCTAAGCAGTTAAACCAATCAATCAAGGGCACGTTCATTAGATTTGAGCAGAAATTCCTCTGCTCACCATGAGCCACCTGGGATGGACTGCATTGTGGTCAAACCAATACTGGTTAGGGTGGTAATGCTGGGAAGTTAATTTGCATCTAAACGGGGAAGTTTCTCTGCCCTGGAGCTTGCCCCTGTAGATTCCCAGCTGGAATCAGTGCACCGTGGGGCTGTCACTGTGCTCCTCAGCATCTCTGCTTCCCCTGTGTACACTGCAGCTGCTTTTGTGAAATGAGGGGAGAAAGTGTCTCCTGGATCCCAGCTTCTCTCGAATTTTGACTTCAACACAAGCTGGGAATGGAGAATGGAGGATCCACAGGAGGATGTGGATGCCACAGTCTGTCATAGAGAAGCAAGTTGTTAATTTTCTTCTGAAAAAGCACTGACTTCCAACTCAGTTTCTGCTTGTTAAGAGTTCAGCAAGACCTGGGAGATCCTGTCACAATGATCATTTTACAGTTGTTTTCAAGCACGGAAATAAAGACTGAGATTTGTATCTTTGTACACTGGTACAAAGGTGTCATGGTGCCAGTCAGCAAACTCGTGTCTGTGGAAGCAGTGGCTGCCCCTGAGCTGTTTTAGGTGTGAGAACCACAGCCTGATGATGCTACAGGATGGACATTTTTGGTTTTAGGGGCAGGGATGGAAAATCTGTTCATGTTCTGGATGCCTTCCCCCAGAAGGGCAGGTGTCATTGACAGTGACATTGGCACCTTAGTTCGTGTCACTTTAGGAAGTCCCCTACTAACCAAGTCTGTTCACAGCCTTTAGAATAGCAAACTGTGTAGGGATGTATCTTAAGGAGCAGCATGGATCTATTACCATTCTCTTCCCCACCTGTCCTCTGCTGGTTTCAACACCAGAAGTTGTGAATGCATCTGCCTTATGCTCCCTTGTGTAAAAGATGTGGACCTTAGGTGGAGGAGGAATTAGAACTGTCCTAAAACTTTTGTAAGCGCTCTAACTGCTGAGCTATTAGATGAAGAAAGAGTTTTTCCAGCAGCTTTTTATAAAAGACAGGTGTACCCTGTGGTTTATGGTAGAAAAAGCCTTTGTATTGGAAGTTGAGAGAGTGGGGGCAGCTGTCTCCCTGCAGTGAGGATTTGCTCACTTGGTGTCTGCAGCCTTAAGACATTTCTGCCTGCTCTGTGTGAACCTCATCTCTGCCTAACCCTCCTTCTGCACTGAGGAGGAGCCCTGGGCACCAAACTGGGCCCTGGGGATTATCTAAGCCTTGTTTGACTGTGAGTTAGACGTTGTGAAGCTCAGTATCACTGTGCAGAAACCTTCCTGTGAATTCTCTTCCAAACGCTCATGAGTGCTTTTGAAAATACTTAATTTTTTTTCCTAAGCCTAATTTTCAAAGGTGATACAGGAGCCTCTACTGAAAAGGGACTAGAGCTTCGTGATCTGCAGACAATCAGCACTATCCAAAAATAATTCTCAGGTTGTGCTCCAGTGTAACCATTCTCAGTATTATTATGTTTTATTCTGTCTTGATATGACCTCTGCAAGTAGTCTTTATTCTCCTATTCCCATTTCATACATTGTACCAGTGCCTTTGAGAAAAATTCAAATAAATCAGTAGAAAAATCTGTGTTCTTAATAAAGGAAACAATTTCAATTTGTCAGAAAACTAAATACTCAGAACATTCCCTTGAAAAACAAGTTTCAGGACAACCCTGTTTTTAGTAGACTTGCATAAACCTGGGTGATATTTATGAAGATGAACTCTCCCTGATTGAAAACGTGACCAAGTATCAAACCTCATTTGTATCTCTAGATGAACAATGCAGCCCAGTTGATATAAGGTCATTGACTACAGTCTGTTTTCCTGTAGCATTTTAGTAGAGCTGAGATGGATGCAAACTAAGAGTTTACAGATACTTTTATCTGTGAGAAGAGATAAAAGTGGAAACTGAAAAAAGTAGTAAAATGAGTGTTTTATGAAGATTACTAGAATCCAGAAAGTGCCATTTAGTTTTTTATTTATCTGTTGTTTAGTACATCCCTCTCTCCCTTTATGAAGACTAACCCCTGCCATTTTCCCCTTAGAGACCCCCCACAAGGTTCCAGTACAGAATGCAGTTCTGTCTGCCTCCTCTGGTTCTTTAATGGTGCATAGAAACTTGAAACAGGAGACAATTTTTCCTTTCTGGGAATGCATTTACAGATTAGTATATGGCTGTTATTTTAGCTTGTGTTTGTTTATTTTATCACATCATATAATAGACCCCAACCAGAAGAGATTAAAAGCTTCCAAATCACTCACATGGAGAAATAACTTGAGATAGCTGCATTTTTAGCTTGTGCAGCATAATTAAACCCACTATTGAGTTAAAACATTAATGCAGAAACAACATAGAAGACTTTATACTCAGTAACGAAGCGTCCATCATTCTGTACACCCACATCCCTCTACTGTGTTAGACCCCCTTGAGTTCCAAGCGTGATTCTGAATTGCCCTTCAAAGTCTGTAGCTTGAGCATCCTTCTTACTAATGAAACTGTAGAGATGTGCACAAGTTAGTTCATCCAGAAACTGCCCTTTCTGGAGTTAAAACAGGGAGGGAGGTAATGCAGAGCTTGCCAATTTTTCTTTTAATCTTTTTTAAGAGTCTAGAAGTGTGGCTCTCGGTCCATAAATTAGAACAACTGTGAGAAACATTCCAGTAAATGACCAAATGTAAATGCTCATCTGTGAATGAAGCCAGTGGTAATGTGGGCCCGTTTAGGAATCTACAGGGCTTCCTGGGGCAACTGCAGAAATTTATTAATACTCTTTGTCCTTCCAGTGTGAGGAGAACATTCTGCCATTAGTGGGTTCCATAGCACTTTGTGAACTGCACACCAATCTGATCTTTTCTTCTTTTTGGAGAGCCAATTGCTTTAGCTATTTTCTCGAGCGTTTAGAGGTTTTGCTTTTCAGAATGTTCATCAATTGCTGCTACTCTAGTTAGACACAGGCAGTACAAACACAAAACTCCAGTCTTGCTTGGCTGAGCTGGCATAGCAGTGTATGAACTGCTTGCATTGGGAACCTGCTGGGATAAAGAAAGTAGCAGTGACCGAACACTGAAATATCTGGGATTCTGCTGAGGCAGTGGCACTAAAATTGAAAGCATTAAACACAATCTTGCTTAAATATGAAATAGCTGCACACTAACCCCTTCTACTTCCTGGCAAGAATAGTAATGCTGCACTAATTCAGAATGAAATTAAAATCAAACAAAACAAATTCTCTGTAACCAAAAGCAAGTCTGTGGCAGGGATGAGTCAGGACTGAAGTTCTGAAATTATGAAGTGGATTTTATGCAGGAGCCTCTCTCCCTTTTCCTGTTGCCAGGGAGGGTTCGTAGGCAACAGACTTAATGGGTTAGGCAGACAACTTGTTGCTGACTAAGTCACGAACAGCTGACACCTCTTCTGCATCTTGGAAGGCTTGCACGCTCTTTGGATGCGTTAGACCAACAGTGGCGTGCTTTGAACTCTTTTCCTAAAAGGAATTTTTTCCACAGCTTTTTACAAATTTGGGGTAAATCACTTGCTTATTTGAGTAGCTAACTCATTTTGTTCTTTCTTCTTTCTTATAGGTAAAGCACACTATTCTGTCAGCTACAATTTTAGTTCCCCCTCAGTAGCAGGGAAACCTTGGGTCAGATTCATCAAAAGGGATAACAGATATTTTTGGGTATTGCATACTAATGAATAGCGGGCTCTTATTCATTATTTATTTACACCAGAAATTTAATGAATACCTTGAAAGCTCTTTATTGAATTCTGTGTTTGTGGACAACAGTGCTTCACAAAGTGCAGATCACTGAATACCATGGACAAGTTTCTGTATGTATTCAGTTAAATATAAAAATTAATTTACTTCGACCATGCATATCCTTGTTCATTCTTCTGTTTGCCTTAATGTCTTTTTGCCACCATTTAAGCCCTTTAGAAGGTGGGCACAGTGTGAATTCAAGACAGTCACAAACCAAGGAGCATCGGGTTAAAAGCTTAAATAGATGCTACTACTACTTGGTAGTATCATCATACATATGGGGAAGAATGAGTCTGCAAAAGCTGATGGGTATCATGGTTAAATGGTTTCTGATAAGAATGGTTTCTATCAGGAGACTGCTACAGCTGCTGGGCTTTGGCAGCTCTGAGGTGGCTCCCAAAGTTCTCCAGCTGTACGTCCAATCCTGCTTTTTGAAACCCTGAGCATGGAGATTTGAAGAGCTGGAGCTATTCCTGTTGTGAGTTTGTGGCTCTGGTGACTGGGCAGCTCTTCTAAACCAGGGAGTTGTTTTTAACAACAGGAACAGAGCAAAGCAAAAGGGACAGGGGAGGGAGGGAGGGTGGTGAGTGCGGTGGCAGGGCTGTGATGAACATCCCTGGCTTTGCCAGCTCCCTGGTCTGACCTCCTCAGAGGCTCAGGCAGGTTGCTGCATCCGTGTCACTCTGTCTGACAAGAACAGAGGGATATTGTTTAACTATTTGTGGTCCTTTTGATGTCTTGCTTCCTGGTACTGGCAAAACAAGTACTGTAACTTGGCTTAGGCTTCCTTGGAGCTAATTCTGAAGGCATGAAATCATTCCACATATGTTTTCAGCAAGGGGCTTGTTTTGAACCTCTTGGTTATTTCGTCTGCGTTGCCGATGGTCCAGAAACCAAAGCACCGAGTACATGCAGGGGGCAGTTTGATTACACAGTGCATGGAAATTCATCCAGGGTGAACACAGTGATCTTAGGGAGGCTTGTTGTTGTCATGACTTCTTCTAACTCTCCTCCTGCTAATTCCATCGATGCTGTCAAGGGAACAGAATTGATACCATGTGACCACTCAGAAGACAGCTTAGTTCTCCAACAGTAAAATAATTTATTGTAACTCTGTGACCACTGGTACCACTCAGTTTCTTGAGCTTGAATCAAAACTTCAAAAAGAGGGGACATTTAAAAAGAAAAAAACCTGTCAGACCTTATATTTTAGGGTGTTTTTTTTTTTCTTTTTCTCAGGAGGAAGCCTTACTAATTTAAAAATATTGTGGTTTAGTAGTCCATTTTCAAATCCAGAATATTAAAGACCATATTCCTGGTATTTTTGAGGTCTGAGTTCACCAAAGCACTTAGGCATGTATCATGTAAAGTTTTTTACATGATTTTATTAGTTTTTCTCTTCATTAGTTATATGCTTTCCCAAGTCTTCCTTCTCCAAACACCCAATCTTTTCATAGTATAAATATGTGTAAGTCTATTCACACTGAGTTTTTTGCTTTCTGGATGTTCTACTTACCCATGAAGTCTGAGGTATACATTCTATTAATTGTGTGTAGCCAAAAGGGGCACAGAACTCTAATTACACGATACAGAAAATCTTGACTGAATGTCTGGTTGTCCCATGTCTGTGTGTGCAGCCCAGAGTGTGCACAAATTTGCTTATAAAAGGGTTGTATGCAAGCATGGTCATTTAAACAACTCTTCCATCTTGGAGTATTGAAAACAATGATGGGCTTTTAAAAAATATTGCTGGCAAGTTTTTATCATAGTTTCAGAACTATTCACCTCCCTCATCCCTTCCTCTCTCAGGGGAAAACATTTGGAGAGCTGGACTCTTAAAGATCTCACATCCCCAGACTGAAGTTTTGCAGAAAAACCTACTGTGGTAATCAGTACGTTCATCTGGGAAAAAACAGAGCTGAGCTATTTATTTATCTTTAATTATAAGTGGTTAAACAAGGAGAATAGACTTACAGTTCCTGCTGAACTTAAAAAGACTCTGATTTGTGCCAACTAAAAATTAATTAGTAAGGAATTTTTAATTTCAGCATCCTAGGCCAAGAATCTATTCCTTGATAAAGATGTCCCTGTGGAATAGAGTTATGAGATGAGATTAGACGAAATGTAAACTTTATATCACACGAAGCTCCTACTCTGAGCACCGATGCAAAGGGCATTCCTGAATTTTTTTTTTGGTGTTGGATCATAAGCTCAGAGCTGACCAGACGGGGGCCCAGCATGCCAGATGAATGGACACAAGATTCCAGAAAGGGAGCTGGAAGATTCTGAGGTGGAAAAGTATTAAGGGCTTTTTAATCTGAAGTAAGAAATTGCCCTCCTGGGTTTGTGAACCTGGAATGATAGAACAGCTAATACCATTCATTTTGGAATATCAGCACATGCTGCTGCTGCTTGCCTCATGTCTGCTTGATGCAGAGGGGCATAAAGCACTTGTGTTAAAAGCCAGATCAGTTGTTTCTTACTCATTAAACCTCTTTCTCCCAGTTTTGTGTGATTTTGGCATTTCTTGAGGTGTGGATAGAAAGTAGGGAAAGTTTAAAATTCCCAGTGCAAAACTGGTGATCACTAGATACAAAATATTTCAGATTGGCTTTTGTGAGAAATAGAAATATTTTGGCTCTCAAAGTCCAAACCGATTGATTTCAAACATTTTCCCCTCAGACAAATTTTACAACATCAGGGAAAAAAGAAAGTTGAAAGATAATATTTGTTAGTAGTGCAGTTTTACATTCAGACAATCAAAAATTCGAAAGTAGAGCTGCTCGGTTGTTCTTGCAAGTTTATATTGATTTATGGAAGCCACAAACATTAGTAATGAACTTTAAAGTGATCCACTTGTTGTTCCTTTGAAAATTGTTCTCTGATCTCTCGGTTCCTTATGGTAATTGAGAATCACAATAGAGATCCTGTAAAACTGAGTCTCAGTGGAGGGGAGGCAGTAGTGTTCACTGGTACCTGTACCAGGAAAATATCAGTGCATTATAAAGGTTATAGATAACTTAAAGAAAAATTGTATTAGTAAAGCTAGTGCTGTAAATACTTAATTATTTCCTTCTCTCTTGGAGTCAGAGGCAAATGATTGCCATCATGCTAAGGTGAGGAAAAGCACACTGTGAAATCCGTACTGTGTGCTCTGGGTGAGTAGTGGCAGGCCTGCAGAGATGAAACGTGGTGGAAACTGCAAAAAGAATCTGGGAAAAGACCTGTGGACTTCGTTAATATGTCCACAGGGTAACATTTCCATGGAGGGTGTGGAAAAAAACATAATCTCTTTTCTGTAAGCAAACTGATTTTTATGTGAGTTATTCACCACCTATGGTTTTACTTTTTTTTTTTTGATCTTTGGTAGTTTTGCCTGAGTTTCTGCTTTATATCATTTTCAAATGGTGGTCAAATATCTACAATAGCAACAAGGATTGCCATGAGGAATTATGCAAGAATCCTACACGTTATGGAAGGTAGTAAGGAGAGAAAGAAATGTAACACAGAACTTACTATAAGTGATATTGAAATAGAAGAGTAGTCTAAGAATCTATGGAGTACAGCAGGTTTTACTTTTGCTTTAGACTTCAAAATAACTGTGTGGGTTATCATGAAGTGTCCCAGTCACAAGATTCAAACCTCAACTACTAAAACAAACTTTGTGTAGGAAAGAGCCTTCTATTTTTACATGAAACCTGTAACACAATTTTTTTCTAAATGAGAGCATATAGTGTTTGCAAATACATTTGCAAGGATATTTTACATAGCCTGGTTTTGCTTTTAAATAATGGCTTTCTCTTAGAGAAAAATGGTGACTCTTTCAAGAAGGAAAAGAGAGAGATGCATTAGCAGTCTCAGTTAGGGCTGCATTCATAGGCTTGGAAGGATTCAGAGATAGAGAGCTGGGATCTTTCACTGCCAGGCTTAACTTCAGCTGAAACTTGGTTTGAGGGTGGTCGAGGCTCCTAGTTTGAGATACTGAGAGTCTCTCTCATGGCTATTCCTGAGCAACCTGTGTGCACTTGTGTACTTGAAAATGTATAGGAATCCCCATATTCATTATACAGAGGCAATCACAGAGCTCTCCAGAGCTGTATCCAAAATGGAGTGACTTTTTTGGCTAGAAAAATCCATGGTTGGATCAATTTAAGGAACTCTAATTTCTGATTGATTTATTTAACTGAAGAAGAAGAAGAAATTGGAAAATATGCGAGACCTTGATGTTTCTTCTTAAATGTGTTTCAGGAATTTGTTTTGGGTTTTGTTGGTTTTGTTTGGTTTTTAACAGAAAATATTGTTTTACTTTGAAACATATCTCAACATCATTTTTAGCAAGTTAAAAAATCAAGGCAGAGAACACATCTTTTAATTTCAGGTCTAATTAAATATTTTGTTTGATTATAAGGTACTTATTTTTCATCGCATGAAAAAAAAGCTGAAAAAATCTCAAGGTTTATTTTGGATTTCGGTGCTTTATAGAACATGAAGACAACTCTAACAACAACCAAACTTGTTTTTACACTATTAGAACTGTCAGTTGTAAAAGCTAAATAGTTCTGCCCTCCTCCCTCTCATCTCCAAACACAGAGAAAAACAGATCTCTTCTGTCTTACTATGCCTTTGTTCCATTAACATGCTGGAATATATTCACTATGAAATTCCTCTTCCAAGGATTCTTTTTTCAGCATAGTACTTGAAGCTTCATATTAATCTTTCTAGTCTGTATAAAATATATAACATTTTGGATTACTTACTGTTAGAAAAGACACAGGCTGTTCTGTTGTGGAGTGCTAAGCTCTCAAAGGGTTAAAGCAGGCAGCAGAATGTGTTTCCTTTAATGTAAGTTGACCTTTGCATGCAGTAGACAGCTTTCCATTTTCCTTGAAATAAAAATATTTTACTAGATACAGTGTTTTAAATAAATCAAATGAGGCTTCAAATTATGTAAAACCTGACCATTTTAAATAAAATTACTACTTTCTCTTCTCCATTTCTGGCATAATTCATTTTTAATGCTCATCTAAGCTGTAATGTCTCTACTGTGTATTTGGGCTGCTTGATTATACTGATGGGTAGTGTAATTTTTTTGTTACATGTACAATGAAGTGAATTTTTGTGTTTCTAAGCTAGAAGATCAAGTTCTGTGACCTGGAGAAAAAGAAGGCAAATCAGAAGGTGCACAGGTGCAGCTCCTTGCTGTTGCAATGGGAAACCTGGGAGAGCTTTCCACCACCTGTCCAGAACCTTTCTGAGGTGGCTGGGTTGGGATGGAGTGGGAAGGGCAGACAGTTCGTACAATAACTTCCCCACCTTTTGGAAGGTGTGCTGTTGGAAATGGTGAGGTTACTGGTGGAAATACTCTGGGACAATGACAGAGAGGTATGAAGGCATGTACAAAATGATCTTCTAGACATTAGGCATATTTTTTTTATCAAGGACAAGCTATTTTTTTCTCCTTGCTTTAACCTGCTTTTAACCTTCTATTACTTTTAGAGAGGCACATCTTTTTGTACAAGTGTGAGTTATCAGTCTGATATTATGGATTAATTCTATAACAAATGTGGTATTTGAGGAAACTGCTCTTGAGTAAAAACACAGTGAAGAAGGTGGTACTGAAGCAAGAGTTAATTAGAAATCAACCACCCCCACTTTGAGCTGAAGTGATCAGAAATGGAATGGGTTCTCTCTCAGAAATGTGGGTTTCAGAAATGGCATCTCATTTACTGATCTTCACTAAAAATCTTCCATTTTCTTGAGAACAAAAATGTATCTTTGGATCAGATTTTGCTCTTCCCTGTTTCCCTTCAACTCTCCAGAGAATATGGGCAGGCCGAGTTGCTCCTCTAACTCAATTATCTTACCTTTTTGGGAGGAAGAGGTTGTCTGCAAATGTATGGAAAGCAAGAAAAGTCTTCATCTGGCTAAAGGAAAATGTTCAATAATTTTTAAACCATCTGCAAGAAAATAGCAGCAAAACCAGCTTGCTGGGAAAGGTGGATATCTCTGGGCCTTCTACCATAATTCATTCACAAAAAGTATTGAATTCTTAAGAACCGACCTGTGCTACTCTTCCTATCAGGAGATGCTGATTGCAGACATTGTGCTGTACAGATAAGCACAAAGGCTTCTTTACTTTACATGTTCTGTGCTTCTCCATGTTCTTTCAGAAACAGAAAATCCAGTAAGGAATGAATCCAAATGGCAGGAGAGGAAAGTGGAAATAGAGGCTTAACAAACAATGAAAAGCAGCTCATAGTTTACACGATGAGTTTACAGCAGGAAGGAGGAGATTCCACTGAATCTGTGCTGTGCTAGCTGCTTAACAAATGCTCCTCAGTCTTTAAAACAAACAAAATTATGTCTGTGAGTGTAAATTCCAGATGAACTGTTTGATGAGCCTTCTACTTTGCTTAGAGATAAGGGTTGTGGGAAAGGGTCCACTGAAGCTGCATCCAGTCAAAGTGCCTCCAGCACAGTTGTCTTATTTCTTTCGTATTATTTTGTTTTCATCTAGGGTATGAGAGAATGCTGTTCAGGTAGTGTTTAATTTAATTACTGCCAAATATTCAGGTTCCATACCTGTAGTTTACTAGTCTGCCTGTTTTTGCTGAAGCATAATGGGTTGCATAATTTTGAGAAAGTTGCTTTCAGATATTATAGGCTGTATGTGCTTCCAGTGGAAGCAGTTTCTTGTCCTACTGTAAAGTTTAATTAACTGAAGTTTTGTAAACCATTAAAAGGTATACCACAGAATGTGGTTATAAAGAATAGATGTATGGATTTTAAACTCTTTTTTGAATGTTGGTATGTAAGCACAATGACATCAGAACTGTACTGAAGACCTGGTTGGTGTCCTTTGCCTTGCCTGACTCCGAAAGTTGCTCTTCTGAATGTCTTCAATCTGTGAATTTTTTTGTTTCTTTTTTCCTGCAAAGACATCAAAACCACAGGGATGTGTCCAATGGAAGTAAAGGTGCCTTAGCCTTGGCAACTTGTTGTACAGGAGGAACAGCTGTAACTCTGCCATGTTGTTCAAGCTTTGCCCTCATGGTTATTCATGTCTGCATGGATACATTCTGTACAACTGCTAGACTGGAGCTAACAAAGCTGCCTAAGAAGGCCTGACAGTCCCTGTTGACATGTGTGTGGTGTCACACATGTCAGCCCAGACCCCAGAACATGGGCTATTATTTAAGAGTCTAGACAATGCTCTTAGTCATAGGGTTTAGTTTTAGTCCTGTCCTGTGAGGAGCAGGGAGTTGGACTTGATGATCCTTAGGGGTCCCTTCCAATTTGAGATGTCTGTGATTCCATGTAACTCCTGGGTCCGGAATGTACTTCGGCATTCTTTTTGGAGGGAGGTGTTTCAACAGCTGGATTAGCTACGTGTGCAGAAGACTTTCGGTGTCTGCCTCAGGTTCACAGCAGGCTTGCACATGAATGGGCAGTGAATGCTGGCAGAATGGTGTGGTGCTGTTCTCGTGTGAATTACGGTTTTGTTGCATATATTTGTGTGCCCTGTACCTCGTGCCTGTCCTGCCCAAGGCTTGCTTTCTGTGTGTCTGGTGTCTGTGAGCATTATAGCTCTTCTGCCACTTTGTTTGCCACTGTGTCAGTGCTCTAAAAAAGTGTCCAGATGATCTTTATACCTCCTCTACTCCAGAATCACAAAAGATTTGTGTGGTTTTTTAAACTGGAATTTTAAAATTTATTAATCATTGTATCTGCATGAAATCAACAAAGTCAATAGCAATGTTTGGTGATACTTGTCCCTTTCTGTTCCATTACTCATGCTTCTGATAGGATCTCTTGCAGGTAATATCTGCAGCAATTTCTAAAGCCCTCTTTCATTTAACTGAACATTTATCCTCAAGTTTCTCAGCATACCTGTCTTTGCTGCTAATGCCATCTCACTTGTTGAAACAAGCTTAGTGATCAAAGTTAATGAACCGTCTTGGTAGGGGTTGGAAGCTAGAAACAGAAGACTGAAGAACGAGGAAGACCTTTTCTATGCCCAGAAATGTCTTAGCAGAACAGAGGGAGAGGGAGTTTTTGAAAAAAGTCATGATGGTTTTCATCCATTACATAATGCTCAAGTGACCTGTCACCTTATTTCCTTTGCTCGTGCTGCTTTCACTTTTTGGGCACCCTCTCTTTTTGCAAGAGCAAAGCTGCTTTGTCTTTCTGCTTGTGTAGGTGCTCCTAGACTGTGGCCTCTACAGACATGCTACAGATTCGTCCTGCTTTAGCTGGTTCTAATTGCTAGTGATTTATGAGAGATGTTGTGAAACAACATAAAATTAATTTTTCTTCTCCATTAATTCAGATATTTTAAGTGTTTGGGTATACTCCTGTAATTTTCCCCTCTCTCACAACTTACTTTGAAAACCAAAGCTCCACTGTGTTGTCCTGTTGTAGCCTTCAGGGTCCCTTTCTCCTTTCTCTTCTAAGTAAATTGAAAAATTGTTTAGATTTAGAAAATAGGGGAAAAGATGCACTAAATTGCAATTGTGTAATGAAGGTAGGTGTACTAAATATCAGTGGCCTTTAACAGATGAAAGGAGAAGAGAAAAACCCCACTCTACACTCTAATAATTTGAAGTAGCTGCAGTACTAAAACCAGTCCTGCAAAACACTCACGTGAATAATCCTTACTGTGGCAAGTAGTCCAATTGTTCCCAGCACTGGTGAAAGGCAGTGGTCTGGCAGCTTTGAGGAATGAAGTTCTTTTTTTTTATTAGCCGGGCAAGTTTCCCAACACACATTGCCTGGTCAGCCTGCTTAAAGCCCGATCTGAAGAGGGAGGGATAAGCTTTCTCTCGGGCTAACAGGCAGTTTGGTTTCCACAGATCACATAAGTCTTGCTTGTATTTGGAGGCTGCCAATTAGTGAAAAGTAAAGAGAGAGACTTTGCAGGAAATTGCAGCTCTAATCCACCAAACTTGCATCAGAGAAGGACCACCTTGCTGCCCTCTGCAGATTCTGGAGAGACCGTGCCCAAGCCTGTTCCCCCTGCCTGTGTGCCAGTGTGTGTTCCAGGGATGCTCACAGTCTCCACATTAGGCCTGGGGAGCAACCTGTGCTCCTGCTTCCCTTGTCCACCTCGCTCTCCCTCTCAGGCTGCTTTCTAGGAACAGCTTCCATCCAGTTTGGGGCCTTTTTACTTGATGCTGATGAAAAATCTTGTAAAGAGTCTTTTGTGTCCATGCCCTGGGGGCTCCCAGGCCTGCCTAACCCAGTACTTAATCACAAAGAACAAGACCCGGTTTTCTCAGTGGGCAAGGTCTGTAAGCCCAGCTCTGACCACCTCAATTTTTTTCATGCTCTGAAAGTGAATGCAGAATAATTTTTTAATGTTACTCTGTCTTCTGCAATCTCTGCTCATGCCTCTCAGATTGAAGCAGACAACAGATAATCAGAACTATTGTGGTGTTTGTTTTCCAGACACGGGTTATTGGAACTTCAGGACTTCCAGATCAACTGACCCAAGACTCTACCTTTCCACTAAAAGAACGATCAGCAGTGCAAGATGTAATCCAATTTGTGGACAGGCTCCAGGGGCAAGTAGGACTCATGGTACGTTTCACAGCTGTTTGAGCAGCCATCATTTGTGGGAGAGCAGTGATTAGACTGCAGAGTGTGGAATTGTCCAGGGTTTACCTACAAGTTTCATCAGGTACCAGTACCAGCAGTGTTGAAAGCTGTAGCAGCAGTCCTGGTTGGCAGAAGGTGGCATATCAGCTGCTTGCACATGATCCAGTGCCATTTGGAAAAAGCTTGAGCTGCTTTCAGTAAAAATATCATGATTTGGTCTACTCAGGATATGCTTCTAGTCAGAGCAGTCAAAGCAGGCAGCTTTAGCACCTTCTGTGCAGGAGGCAGTAGGGCTGCATGAAACATGGCCTCTGTTGTACAGGAGCCGTGTGTTCTCCAGTGCGGGTTTGTGGCAGCTGTTACTGGATTTTAGCATCAGGTAGTGGACAGGGAACTGACCATTACTGAGACTGTGAACTGCACAAGGGTGCCTGCAGAAGTCAGACCAGATCTGGAGGTTTTCTGGCACCTTGCTAGTCACCTTTTGTTTTATGTCAAAGCGCACTTCATTGAAAGAGAGGTATTGTCTGAAATGTTTCCTTCTCCGGCTGCGTGGCTGCTAAACATGTGGGTCTTGAGACGCTTAATACAGCTGGCATCTTCTGATGCGGCTTCAGCTGAAACAGTCATGGGGGAGGGAAGACAGCCCTGCGTGGAAGCTCTTCCCGCTGGTACCGGGGCTGCAGAGGGGAGCTCCTCGTGGGCCCGCTGGCCCTGTTGGCCGGGCCCCACCATCGCGCCGAGCCATCGGTGCCGGCCCGGGCGGAGGTCGGGCTGGCTCCTCGCCCGCCCTGGGCAATGGCAGCGCCTTCTGCGGCCCCGGCCCCGCTCGGGGGCCGCAGGGGCTCCGCGGCCGCCGCCCCTCCCGGAGCCGTGCGCTGCCTCGGCGGGCGCGGGTCCC